>OY293309.1:2264193-2475682 GCA_958502075.1 Orchestes rusci
ATCTTTGAATAGCTGAGAAAGCCTATGACAGATTCCTACCACTTACCCCCACCCAAATCTTTGGTCGGGAAAAGTTTGGTCGCTTCTCATTGAATTTTTTTTTCGGACCAGAGCAGTAATAATTTCATTCTGGTATATTTAACTATTCAAAGTTGGTGGAAGGGCATCAAAGAATTGATTTTGTGATGTCGTGATCCAAGTTCGCTGCATTTCTCAGCAAAGTTGTGACAGCTGAAGATGTCAAATTGCAAATCGGGCACCATTTGGAAAAAAAAATAGTGCCTTGATATTGATAAATTAGAAAGGTACAGCGATTCCAAACTTTCAGGGTGCAATAAGGATAAAAGGATCTTCAAAATGAGGTATCACTCGACCCCTTTTCCATTTAATTTTTCCGTTCAAAGTGTCGCGCAGCTGTTATTTTACCATTCTCAGCGGTCACTACTTTAAGATATATTGAAAAATTCAGAACGTCCTCACTTACGCTGTGTCCAAATTTCGTTATATATACATTAAACGGTTCAGAAAGTTAGAGGGTTAGGGAGGAGGGACATTGAAGAATCACACACTGTATTTATAAGGGTGCCCCAATACCGGCTTGTAAATCCTTGGATATTAAATTTGTTGCAGTACAACTACGATGAGATATTCATGGTGTTGTAAAGGTTTTTTTTTAGAAATAAAAGCTTTGCACGGAAATAAAACTCATGTTAACGTCCATGGTATTGTCTTTATTGTAAAGATAATGTTATGCAATTAATGCTTAAATGTAATTTGGGGCAAAAGTGCACCGCTGCTTGCGGTAAAGCGCAATGAAATGCCAATTTTTTCCCACTGTTTTCCAGCAATATAATTGATAACGCAGCGAATCAAGGGCGTCACCAGGCATGGGCAGGGCGGGGGCTGTTGCCTCCCCCTAGAGATTCAGAAAACTAAAAAACCGAGATGAGAAGTTGAATATTGTTGTTCCAAACTTTCGAAAACAATGTTAAAACTGCGATGATGAGTGGAGTGGTTTGCAAATTTCCAAAAAACGACAATTTTTTTTTGAAAAGTTCAGGTTAGTTTGGATTTTTTACAATTCTTTGATATTATGGCCCCCCTGTCCCACTGGCTGGCGACGCCCTTGCGGCGAATGTTGGCTTCCACTGAACTCTACGGTCGTGCGATATCATACCCATAGACTTCTTTCTGTGTGAAGTCGCTAGCCAGTCTACGTTAATATAGTCGGCAACCCGGTCAAATTATATATTTGAGTCCCTTTCCGATTCTAATGGTGTATAATTGATTCATCATGAAAGCGTATACCCCAAATGCCAACAGTGCTTACGCAAATCCTGCCGGAAGCAATTTATATCAACTAATTTTCGGACATTTATAAACTTTATGACAAATTCTACTTGCAAATGTGTCAAAAAATGAGACAAATCTGCCGCGGAAAAATCTACGCCAGTCTGTGGAGACCTTCATTCGATTTTTGACATCATTTTCACATATTTGCATGTGGAATTTGTGGTTTTTTAAGACTTTCAGTCAATTTTTGAAATCATTTTGACATAAAGTGGATCAGCTGGAAGCCAACATCCGCCACGTTATGAGTTATGCTGCTGGAAAAAGTTGTATCAAATACTTGCTTCTATGTGTCCAAAATCATATTGAAGCATTGACATAACATTATCATTACAATAGAACCAATATCATGGACGTTAACATGAGTTTTATGAGTTTTATTCCAGTTTAAAGTTTTGAACCTATCAAAAAAACACCGTTTATGAACAAAAAGTTGTTTTTTTTTTAATATCAAAAACTAAATTTTTCCATTTTTTTTATGCAATCTCACATAATCTTCATATCATTGTACGCAGACGCAGAAGAATGTACAAATTACTAAAAACGACAAAAACCATAACAAATAATATGGTCTCATTTGAAAAAATTGAAGTTGGAAGCGCAAATTTTGACGGTCTCAGTTTTTCTTTTGTTTCATAGCTTGGTTGCTAGAGTATAACTATGAAACTAAAGAAAAACTGATACGTTCAAAATTTGCGGAAGACTTCAACCTAAAACTTCTGAAAGTAATTAGATTAGTTAAGGAAAGCGTATTTTCGGACTTGATGAGTACCCTGTATAGACAAACAGGTCATCTTCACGAAATTAAATGAAGTAGTCTAGAAAGATTTGCATAAGAAGTTTATTAAAAGTTCAGATTTTCCTGTTCTAAAGTCAGTCTACTTGAAATCGATCGATTTCCGAGCACATTGTCGAGACACCAGCAGAAAACGCCTAAGATGCAATGGTGACATGACATATGACATTACTGCAAAGTGCATTGGTGCGAAGTTAGTCAATGATCTCATATTTGGGAATAACAAAATAAAGGAATTATAATAATAAATTAATTTCCTTCAACTTAAAATACTTTGTTATTGTGAACTTTTAATACGTTATTTGAAATGCCGGTGCCAAATATGGAGAGTGAAGATCAAGGTATGTTTCGTTAGCTAAATCAAATATTTGTATGTTCAATTTTTCCGCACCTCTTGAATAAATAATAGATTCAATATTCTCAGACACCTCTGTGGATGAAACAAGCGAAAGTCAATCTCATCCGGCAGAAGGAAATCATCAGCTCACAGTTAATGACATCACTTTACTGGATCCAGAGGCTCTGGAATTGGATCTAAATCACGGAAGAATTGGAAAACTTCAAAATTTAGAGCCTCTTACTCAAGTGGAGAGGCTCTTTCTCCGATGGAACTTGATCACGAAAATCGAAAACTTGAGCACTTTGACCACACTCAAAGAGCTGGAGCTCTATGACAATCAAATAACCAAAATCGAAGGCTTGGAAGCTCTGGTCAATTTAGAGTAAGAACTTATTATTCACTAATAAATTCTTCGGAAATTGAACGACTAGAATCAGCATAACACCCCGAACGTAGGTGATTTTTTGTGTCAATAACATTTTGAATTTGACTCGCGAGGTTGCCACTTCTGCATCGTTTGAACTAATATTTCGATGGCGTCACGACAAAAGGGCATAAGCGCCATTTGTCATTTTACTTAGGAGGCGAAAAAACGTTTCAAATCTATATTTTTATATCTTTCTAGATTTGGTTTCTATTATTTTGTTTGAGATTCTTAGGCACACTGTTGAAAAATCCTAGTTATAAAATATGTAACTGTTATTTACCTAGTTATTCAAACATTTGGAGCTCGAGCCTTTTTTCTATCGGTTGGCGCTTACGTCTTTCAAAAGGCGTTTGAGCCCTTTATGTATCTTTATTTTGGTTATTTTTTGTGGGTTAGTTGCAGTTACGCCTTTTGAATTTTTCATGTGAAATTGAGAATGTTGGATAAATTTTTCCACTTCTCTTGATTGTAAACAGTAAAAATCTCAAAACAAGATACTTCGAATGTATGAATAAAACTCTTAAAATTAAGTTGGCTTCAGTTACAGAAAATAGCTCAAATATATTTTTTTTTTAACAAAACAGCGTTCCTTCTAAAAAATTCAGATTATTTTCAATCTCTTTTATCATAGCATTTGACGGCTTAATCCCTAATTCTTTGACCATGAGACGAGATTATTGCATTCTTTAAAAAAAGGCATAAGCGACATAAAAAACAAATTTGAAGAGGAAAAGCATATTGACTTTTTGTTTCAAACAAATACTTTATAGCTCGATTAATAGCTTTTAGCTAGTGTATAGTTTTTTTTGAATCGGCTGTGGCTCAAGTTTGTTTATCGCAAAAAAATGCCCCATTATATTTATATGGGTGAATGACGCTTAGGCAAACCAAGTAGAAAACTCTAACAGGCGTGACCGACAATAAAACCTCATGTGAGTTTTCAATAGAGGTTCGCGAGACTGGAACTAACGTGTCTTGAAACCGAGACCGAGATCAATGGATGGTCTCGGTCTTGTCTCGTTCAATCTCGAAATTTTATATACGTGTCTTCCAATGTTCAGTGTCACAGAGCAAAATAATTATATTTTTCAACGTCTCCTGTGCTTATATGTTAATAATGAATATAAAATAAAATTATTATATGTAGAATTTCATAGGTGCAATATTTTTTGAGCATCTTGATCATATGAAATAATTTATACAATGTTCGTGTGAGAACTTTTTGTACACGTAGAAAAAAAGTATTTTTCTCGGTATTTTCTAGTACTTACATAACCGTATCTTCAAATTTTTTGGGACAATTGAGATAAAAAAGTTAAAGGGCGGCGACATTATGGTGGATCACCCTGTACAAAACATTTTCCCAACAAGTCAACAAACCAAATGTATTTTTCGAGACCGAGGGTCTCGGTATTGGTCTCAATCTCGATGTGTAAGTCTTGGTCTCGGTCTCGAGTCAGATTTTCAAGTCTCGGTCTTGATCCGTCTCCGAGACCGAGGCCATGGTCTCGCGAACCCCTAGTTTTTAATATGTGAACAAGGCCTTTAGAGCAGAAAAACCATATGGGCTACCAAATGTCAATGAAACCTATCCAATTCATAATATCATTTACTTACCCGTCGTTATTCGTTAGCAAAATGTTTTTTTTTAGTCCATGCGTTAGGGATTTTTGTCGGTTAAGCCTTTTGGCTATGTTGTGAGCAATTATTATAAGTATAGGTTGGCATAGTCATCTCATTTTTCACCATTTTGGCGCTTACGCCCTTTTATCGTGACTTCGTCGATTTAATAGAGATCACAGGTCTCAAGAATCTCTATTTATCAAAATTACATGCTAAACGATTTTAGTTCGACTCGTTGAAATTAGTAAAAATTCATTTATTGCCAAAATTAATTTAAATTTTTTATATAAAGAAAATATCTACCTTTGTCAACGAAATCACTTCAAGACTGTAAGCCATGGTTCTTTTGACAGGTTTATGTCATTTTTATTTCAACTTATTCTTCAGCTCGATAACAAATCAAATTATTTCCAACTAAAAAATGACAACCGTCACTGTGACCCGTTTGTCAACGCCATGGCAGCGCATTTTGAATAGTATCCGTTGTTGCCGTTGTGATAAAAATTCTTTTTATCAACTTCTTACTGTGAAAGATCAAGGGAAACCGCTCGAAGTAGCAGAAGCGATGAAAAAAACTCTACACTCTTCTTGAATATTGAAGGGAAATACATTAAAGTAATTGTTTTTGAAAATTGGTGACAGAAAATCTGGTTAAAGAAAATTCAAGGGAGTAAATATGGCAAACAAGGAGCTCGCTTCTTCACTTTTCCCCCATGTTTTTATTGACATGTCCGACTCACACAACAATGTTTGTTTATGCTTCTAGTCGTTCAATGTTCAATGATTAAATCCTCATAGCTGTTATTTCCTAGGATTCTGGACTTGTCTTTCAATCGAATTCGCGGGATTGAAGGTTTGGAGACTCTAACAAAGTTGGAAAAGCTATTTTTGTCATCTAATAAGCTACACAAAATCGAAAATTTGGGACACTTTGAAAAACTAACACTTCTAGAACTGGGAGATAATAAAATCAGAGAAATAGAGAACTTGGATGGTCTTACATCACTCAAATCGCTTTTTCTGGGGAAAAACAAAATCACACAAATCAAAAATCTCGATTCTCTAGTCAATCTAACTTGTTTGAGTTTGCAAAGCAATAGGCTGACCAAAATAGAAAACCTGGATAAGTTAACGGAATTGAGTGAGTTGTACATGTCTGAGAATGCTATAACAAAGATTGAGAATTTGAGCACTCTCGCTAATTTGGACACTTTGGATCTTGCGCAAAATCAGATTACAGCTATTGAGAATACTGAGGCTTTGGTGAAGTTACAGGAGTTTTGGGTAAGTGAAAAAGTTTCTAGTTTTCTAGTACCTATAAAAATGTTTCTCTTTATACTTTCGTGAAAAAAATGTTTCTTTTTACAAAACTCGTATGGTTCATTAATGTAAAATTTATAACTCCAAAAATAAAGGAGATAGACACTTGTTTTTTTCACCAAGCGATTCAGCATGAAATTGTCAGAAAAATATACAGGGTGTAATGAAAAAATTGGGGGAAAAATCGAGTTCAAATTGACGTACTAAAATTAAGGGTAAAATGGAGCTTCCCGAAAAAATATATAACTTCAAAAATAAAAGAGATAGACTTGATTTTTTCATCAAGCGATTCAGCATGAAATTGTCAGAAAAATACACAGGGTGTAATGAAAAAATTGGGGGAAAAATCGAGTTCAAATTGACTTACTAAAATTAAGGGTAAAATGGAGCTTCCCGAAAAAATATATAACTTCAAAAATAAAAGAGATAGAATTGATTTTTTCATCAAGCGATTCAGCATGAAATTGTCAGAAAAATATACAGGGTGTAATGGAAAAATTGGGAGAAAAATCGAGTAAAATTGATTTGCCAAAATTACAGCTTCTTGAAAAAAATCACAACTCCAAAAATAAAAGAGATAGACTCTTGATTTTTTCATCAAGCGATTCAGTATGAAATTCTCTTTCAAAATTGTCAAAAAAATATACAGGGTGTAGTA
Source organism: Orchestes rusci (assembly GCA_958502075.1). Classification (NCBI taxonomy): domain Eukaryota; kingdom Metazoa; phylum Arthropoda; class Insecta; order Coleoptera; family Curculionidae; genus Orchestes; species Orchestes rusci. The sequence goes on from OY293309.1 coordinate 2,270,708, forward strand.
GGAAAATTGGCTCCAAAAATAAAAGAGATAGCCTCTTGATTTTTTTCACCAAGCGTTTCGGCGTGAAATTCTCTTTCAAAATTGTCGGAAAATATACAGGGTGTAATGACAAAATTGGGAAAAAAGTCGAGGTAAATTTGAATTAACAAAATTAAGGGGAAAATGGGACAGCTTTCTAAAAAAAATTATAACTCCAAAAATGAAAAAAAATGACTTGATTTTTCGACCATTTGATTCCGCATTGAATCTTCTCCCTTTCTTATATTGGTCCAGCCACCTCTCATTAAAGTTATAGGTATTATCCTCTCTGTCAAGAATTTCTTTGATGTTGTTTTTTATTTTGTTATAGCACCTATTATAAAGGTGAAGGTGGGTAGCCATAGTTTTCTTTTGGAAATTTCAAAATCTTTCTGTTTATCTGTTGACAGCGCACAATTTGATAAGTAGACAGCTTTACAAAAAAGAGTTTTTGACAGAGTTTATTTAGATTCGCTTACAGTGTCAACAAATATGTTCAATTTTACATTTTTTTTCGATTAAGATTTGTCTGGTAAAAACCAACTGAAGTTCATGGAATTTCACGATAAATTTCTCAAATTTCATCAATTTCGTGGCTTCTTGTTTTGTTGGGGAATATTGCTGCGTCTTCATCTTCGAAGGATTCATTGAAGGTTGATATCAACGTTTTCCAACTGAAAACGGAAAAAAGTAAAACGTTGAAAAATATCAGTTAACATCCCTTCCCGAAATCCTCCCCAAAATATACAGGGTGTCCCATAAAAAATGGGACATTGCTCTTACTTGTAGGGGTCGCCACTGACACCTTTTCAGTCATTCAAATAGTCATAACTTTTTTGTACGCACTCGTACATCTTTTTAAAATAGAAAAATTGATTCTTCCTTCATTTTATTTAAAAAGGTATACTTTTAGAAGTGGCTAGGGGTAACTTTTCTCAAGATATTTGAACCTTGAGTAATCCAAAATAAACTTAGAGGGCTTTGAAAACGGCGTTATTATAGTAATTTTGATATTAGCTTGAATGCTCAATGTTTGTTGATAAAAAAAAACAATCTGATTTTATATTTTTTTTTTATTTTTTTTTTAAACACTGAACATCGATACACTTGTCAAAATTACCGTGGCAACGGCGTTTTCTATGCCCCTTTTGCTCATTTTCAAAATTTTCCGTTCGAAAATGCATTTCATGGATTACTTTGGGTGTAAATATCCTGAAAAAGGATACTCCTATCAACTTTTAGAAGGTATACCTTTTTTACGTAAAAAAGACGGGAAAAACAATTTTTCAAATAAAAAAAATGTTCGAGTGCGTACAACAAAGTTATGACTATTTGAATGAGTGGGAAGATGTGTAAGTAGCGCCGCCCCCCTACATGTAAGAGCCATGCGAAGACCAGATATGAATTTTGCATGTCAAACAATCCATATATCAAATTTCATCAACATAACTTGATTATTTCAAAAGTTATTTTGTTTTACCCAAATTTTTTTGGAATAAATGTAAGTATACTCTTCATTAAGAACTGGAAGAATTTTGGACTTGCCTTCACGTTCATTGGTCAGTAACGTCGTTAATTTACTAAAATGGAAGGTTGACATTTTGAGAAAGGTTGATATGATTAATGCCAAAACTCTCGTGAAATTTTCATTTGTATGTATGTATATCTAATATCACATCAATATTTGTGGGATGAAGAAATTGCTATAAAAATATGTTACGACTTCCTTACTTGTGAAGTTGGATTATGGATTAGTTGAAATTTGCAAGAAACTTGCTCTAAATAATAAATAATCCAACACTTTTTTATTCATGTATCTCTTATAGCACAGGAGTTATTAAATATTTTTTTAAATATTAAGTAGAATTGAAAAAAAATTAATATAGTGGTGTTCTACATTTCCGAAAGTTATCAAGAAATCTAGGCAATCTTCCCTACATATTTGTTTTCTTGTCAAAAACCTCTCCTGGATCGTTTCTGTTATAGACTTAAGATAACAAGACACATAACTCCTATACCTTTGACATTGAATGATTGACCCAAACACAATGAAGAAGAGGCCTGATTTGTTTTTGTTTACTTACCGGTGAATTGACAAAATGTCCGCCTGGTTTTGCTTCCTTGCTACACAATACAGTCTTTCTAGTCATTGTTTCATCAATAAATCACTAAAAGTGCAATTTGGAATAGAAAATGATTAAGGGAAAAAGGTTTTTTCGTAAACTCACAACTCACAGGCCTCACACTTTTTCACCATAAAATGTTTTTTCTACGAGCGTGCGCAAAGTAGCCACTTCGCACACTAATTTGCGTGTGCAAAGTAACCTTTTCCCGCACTAGTGCGGGAAAAATTTTTCCCGCACTCAAATGTCAACTCAAATAACTACTTACCAATTTGTTGTTTTAAACTTCGTTTCCATACCAACCAAACTGTAGAAAATGCACTTTGTAATGCAAAAAATAATGTTCTTGTTACTTTTCCCTTTTCAGTCAAAATCAAAATGAAACACACAATTCTTTTTTTGCGTTAAAAACGCATTCGCCAGTAACGTAAACAAACATTGATAATGACGACTTTCAATCGGCATTTGTGAGTGGTTCTTGCTTGATTTTGGTGCATATTACTGTGTTTATCGGAAATCTTCGAAAGATTTGAGCTGAATAGTGGCATCAGAAAAACCTGATCATGTATACAAACAAACGGACAATCAAATTTATAAAAGTATAAACGATTAAACGAAGACTGACTGATCTTAGCTGTCTAGAGTGTCATGTCAAATCAAAACAGTGTTGCCAATAGCAGGGAATAAGGCGACAAAAGAGGAAATTTTATGAACAGTGATCGGACATGCCCTTGCATTTCAAATATAAAATAAATCAATTATGATTTTGATTATACCCATTTTATCCAATTTCCAGCTGCCGCCACAAACTGTTCTTTCATTATAAATATATTGTTGGGCATAAATAATCATTATTCTCAAGTTCTATGTTTTTAAGTGCGTTCAAATAATATATTATCTAAAGTTTTTCGTGTCTAATCTGTGAACGCTCGTAGAAAAAATATTGTTCCTAACAAGTTCGCAAAGTGTCTTTCCCGCCCTTAAAGCATATCCGAACTCCGCTTCGCGTCGTTCGTCTAACTGCTTTTGCGTGCGGGAAAGCATCACTTTGCGAACTTGTTAGGAAAATAACTATTTTCATGACTGAGAAGTCATTTTTGACGAAAATGTGAAGATGAATGAAAAAATAAATAGCAAGTTTTTGTCGGTTATGTTCTTTCTAAAGAAAAAATAGTCATCTTACTTTATGGTGTTGAACATTTCATATTGAAAATTATCGCTTCAATCAAGATACATATAAAATATGTATTTTCAGCTCAATGACAACAAAGTCAATGACTGGAACTCTGTTAATAACTTATCAGCTCATAAGCAGCTGGTGACAGTTTACCTGGAAAGAAATCCAGTTGCTGAAGATCCGATGTACAGAAGAAAATTAACATTGATTGCACCTTCTTTAAAACAAATCGATGCCACGTTATGTCGTCAAGAATAGACGCTTAACTTAAGTTTGCGGTTCATACTTATTAATTTTAACTATAAGATTAATAAAGGCATCTTTTAGTATTATTTTGTATATTTTATACAGATAAATGTTTTGTTTGGCTGGATTCAAACGAATTGTTCCAATTGATGTTTTCCTTACTAGATAAGTGCACAGAAATCAGAGCAATAGAATCATTATTATAACCTTAAGCTGAGTTTCATTCCTATTCTTCTTTTCCTCAATCCACATTATTCCACTGCAACACATCAATTTTAATAAAATGTGTCGTGCCACCCATCAGTTTACATGCAATACACCCTCTAAAAAATCACGCATATGCAGGAGTTCAATAAACCCGGAAAAATGCATGTCTAAAGGAAATTCTGTTATACATGGTCAGTTATTTTGCTGCCTCAGTTGTGCAGGAAAATGTCTGAAACATTCAACACTGTGACTTGTTTTTCTCTCACAACTTTATTGTTGGTATCATTAGCCAATCTGGTTTTGTTAATTCTGGTGATTTTGGAATCTAGAAAAAAATGTGAATCAAGTGAGGATTATAGGTTTGGGGAGTTACACGGAGTAAGCAAGTCGTCTTTGATCAATGGAAATGTTGCAGTAAATGATGGTAACTTCATGGCAGCCTTGGTGTTATTGAAGGGAAGTACTATGTCGCTTATTTGTGGTAAGATTTAGTTGATACAATAAAACACATTTTTTCTACGTGCGTGCGCAAAGTAACGTTTTTCCGCATTCAAATGTCAACTCAATTACCTACCAGTTTGTTATTTTTAAACTTTTTTCCCATTGACTATAAAAAAATAGACCGAGCATAAGCAACCGGTTCATTGCGATCCAAAACACATTTAAAAGAGCTCACGAGTGGGACAAGGACCTCTGTTTCATCTCTTTTTACATACATGGCCAAGGCAACGGCGCGAGGATAGAATAGGCGGAACCAGGCGAATCGATAAATGATGTTCATGGGCGGCGATCGGGGGTTTGGGAATGTCTCAAATTATTTGATTATTTTTTGATTCATTGTTTTATCTTTAATGAGATTTACAGGGTTGATTTTGGTTGAAAAAAATTATGACATCCCTCACAAGTTTGGGTTATGAGTAAATATGAAGTTATTGGTTATTGGGATATTTGATAGATAATGCATTATGTAAGTGAGTAGGTAAGTAACTACCCATAATATTGTATACATTGACAAAAAACATTAAATATCTTTGAAAATGACATGGTTTGTTCATTATCAAATTAGAGGAATTTGGGCACCTATTGTGGATTATAATGTCATATTGCAATATATAAAAAATAATGAAATGTATACTAAGTTGTGGGGTATCATAGAAGGGAATCCCTTCTAGGTTAAAATTTTCAGTGAATTTACAATTATTAGTGTAATTTGTATATCGATTTGCTAAATCAAGATATTGATGTTATCTCAAACCAAAGTAAATTAGGTACCCACCTGTAGATCACAATGTGGATGTGACGGATATACCTCCAAGCTCCAAAAATTATACATGAATAAGCTCTTAAATGGATTAGAATTATCTTTTCACAAAATGCAATTTGCTTATACAGGGTGTCTCAAAGTGACCATCCATTAGAATATCTCGGGAAATAAAGCAATTGGGATTCTGAAAATTTGTATGGTGGGATATTCATACATGTTCTTCTCAAATGAAATAAAAGCAACGTTGCACGACTTCCGGTTATACCGGAAGTAGGTGACAACTCGCTTATTTTAAATGGAACCCCCTATATATTACATTTTTGAATTCAACGTAAAATTCTAGGCAGATTTCATGCATCATGTCCTATACCTAAGTATGAGCGTTTTGAGATATTTTAGTTTTTATGTCAAAAATGACGTTTGAAGGCTCCTATTCAAATCTGAATTTCACCTATAAGAAAGCCTTCATTATTTAATTTGTATTGGATTTCTTGTTGGAAAGGGCCTACTTTGATAGATTTTTCACAGCAATATGAACACTATTATTACAGGGTGGGCCAAAAATAAGATCAAAAATTAAATTCAGAAAACGGCCAAAAATCAATTTTTTCAAATGGAAACCCCTAATTTTTATAATTTTAACTTATAAAATAAAGGTGAGTTTGAATAAGATTGTCCTCTCCAAAAATTCTTTTTTTTATATTTTTTTTTGAATTTTTGGAATGAACAATATTAGGTAAACTCACCCTTATTTTTAATGCATACTTGGTATAGGACATGATACATGAAATCTGCCTAGAATTTTACGTAGAATCCCAAATTGTAATAATATATAGGGTGTTCCATTCAAAACAAGCGAATTGGCACCTACTTCCGGTACTTCCGGTATAACCGGAAGTCGCGCAACGTAGCTATTATTTCATTTGAAACCTCACCATACAAATTTTCAGAATTCCAATCGTTTTATTTCCCGAGATATTCTGATGGACGGTCACCGTGAGACACCCTGTAGAATAGTGTATAAAAAGGATGCATTTGTTTCAGTGGCGAAAAAAGACACAGAGAAGTTGAAAAGACTTGACAGCGAGCTTGACAGTTTACAAACAAAAAAAAATTTTTGTAAAGTTGAATTCTACAAGGTGGGGCGCAAACAACTCCAAATAAAGGGTGACATGCTCTTCTCAAAGATAAATTGATAATAAAAAATTATAATTAATAGTAGCAACTTGAAACTTAGGGGACAATCTTGACAAAAATACCTATCAAACGTCCCCATCCATTTAAAATTCTGGGGCTACCTGTCAACCCCTGAACGGAAGTCCAAGCGATTTTTGATTGATCACCGAACACCTAAGAAATCCTAGGTGGAAAGTTTTTCGTGCCCCATCCTGTATTTGATGGCTTCATTCTAACTTTTTAAAATTCGATAGTTTCAAACATTTCTAAACTACAGGGTTGGCCAAAAATGAGTCACGATCATCAACTACATTTTTTTCAAATAGAAACCCCTATTTATTATTTTATTTTTGGATTCAACATCAAATTCTAAGTGATATGATTTTTACCTAGGTAGGGCTGAAATTGGCTTTTGTTATTAACAATTAATCTGCCAAATTTCAAAAAAATCGGTTCAGGGATATTTGTGAAGAACCGATTAAAAAAAAAAGTTTTAAAATCCAGTTTTTTAAAAACAATGCACTTCCGGACTCATGTTTAATATGAGCTTTTCTTCATGAAATTAGCTCAGGAATATGCCCTTGAATTTATTGTACCCAATAAGAAAACAGGAAACACCCTGTATGATATATACTTACTAATGTTATGAAAGCATGTCTTATTCAAAAAGTGTTTTCTCAAAAACTATTGGTTCCCTCACACTTTTTTTTTGAAAATTACTAAAAAAAAGGGTGGGTACCTACTTTCCAGTGAGATTTAAAAATTTTCAAAATTTGTAGTCACATAGTGTTATGGAACCAGGAATGTCCTTTATGTATATGAGCAAAGTTTGTTGTTACTTCAATTTTTGTGTTAATTTAAAATATATTTTTCTCTGTATGAAATGCAAACATTTCCAAAAATACATACTACGCCACTGAAGTGAGAAGGTAGGAGGTCCTAGAATCTATTTTAAAATCAAGATGGCAGTATATGTACTGATGGAACGAAAAATTCTGGTTTCTCGTTTATTAACCTGAGCTTTATACGGTTGAATGTGGAATCGATACGTTGTAAAAGCGACTGGCAGATCGCCAGTACAAGAAACCTGATTCTCGAGGCATTTTTGAAGGAGATGATAAGTTATTGTTAAATAAATCGTGCCCGAATGAAAAATACATATTTGGATGCCAAAAATATCGTTCATGTTGTATCTTTGAATATGCAGTATTAGATGAGAGTGGATTTTATCATGATTTTATCATGTTTTAACTGTTGATAAATATGGAGAGTAAAATTGGATACTTGGCAATGATGCTGATGCTAAATATTAAGGGGCAGCTTTGTTGGATAAACTGTGGTGGGGGTATAGAAAGAAATAGGTATATTTGTTTTGTTGAAGTTGATGTATGATCGCTCTCAGAAAAGTCAAGCTAGGTCTATTTTTTTTATAGTCGATGATTTTTCCATACCAACTAAATTGTAAATACTTGATGCACAAATGTTATTGTCGCGGCTCACTTCCCAGTCTAAATAAAAGAGATTATTCTATTTTACTTTGAAAAACACTATTCGCGTAATCGTGATTTTGCAACCGATCGATAAGGAGAAATTTGGACTGTCTCCGTATAACTATGAGTATAACAGATTGCTTCAACTGTGCGCAACGTTGTCAAGTTTTTTTATTATTTGGGCTGAGTAATTTCATTGTCTTTCGTTCCTAATTTATGCTCGTAGAAAAAATATTGTTCCCCATACATGCGCAAAAGTGTCTTTCCCGTCCTTAAAGCATAGCCTAACTGCTTTTGTGGGCGGAGAAGCACTTTGCGCACTTGTTAGGAAAATAACTATTAATTTGAAGGCACGGTGATAATAAGCAAATCCTGGGTGCTAACAGCAGCTCACTGTTGTCAACTTGTAAAGACGCATCCATTTGAAAAACTGAAACTATCAAGCAACTCTGACAATTGGCGAAAGGGAAAGAAACATTCAGTGGAAAATCTAGTACATCATATTAATTTCACATCCAAAGGCTCTTCTTTTGACATTTGCCTTATCAGATCTGGATCTCCATTCACTGGAGCTAAAGAGAAAAGCATCTCTTTAGCTAGTTCAAGGTAGCTTTATTACACAACGTATGAAATATTTATCAAGCTGTTCCAGCTACCAATACACAGCTGACACATCAGCAACAACTTTGGGATGGAACTCAAGGAAAGGATCAATTTCCAATAATCTATATTCGATAAATGTCAATCTAATAGCATTTCAACGATGTCAAACTCTGGTTAAGAATGAAAGAGTAGATGAGACTATGGTTTGCGCCTACAACATTGATAACAATGATTGTAAATTTGATTCTGGAGGACCATTGATACAGAACAACATCATTGTTGGTATTGTTTCGTTTGAGACTAATTGTGCTAAAAGATCAACAGTTAGAGTGTTCACTCGTATTGCGGTTTTCGAGAAGTGGTTTGAGATGGTGGAGTTGCAAAATGATGTGAAAATCGGTGCAGTGTTTAGGTCATAATGTGAATTAGAATAAATACAAATAGCATATTAAATTTATTTGAGGGACATTTCCAAAATAAAATAATTTCTTGAAACGTATACCTTGGTTTTCATTCCTCAAATAAAGGTGATGCCCACTGATTAATACCATAAACATATTTCGTTCGCCCAAACTCAAAAATCTTTTTTTTCAACATTTTCATATAAAAACAAATCAATACCCTAAAACTCAATCTCAGTCTCCAGGTGTGATTGTAACATTGGCCAGTATTTCCGTAAAAAATGACTATTCTGGGGTACATCTGCTTGATCCAGTTATTGGCTCCGCCCTTTGACTATAACGCTCCGCCTTTCTATAAATCACACCACAAAGACCCTATGTCTTGAGACAAATCTGGCCAATTACAGGTGAATTGTTTCATCTCCCCTCTCACCCACCTTAAATACGCCCAGGGAGCAATTATTACTTCAATCCAATCGCTTCTTCGTTCCAAATTAATTGTTGAAGAAATATTTCCATTATGAAATCACTGTAAAGAAAAGGAACAAATCTGTTTTAAATTATATTTATACAGGGTTTTTCACTTAAAACTCCGCACGTCAATATCTCGGAAACGCATAGGAATATTTGATTTCTGTAAAAAGTAGTCAATGTATGGGATCGAGTAGTTATTTTTCACAGTTAAAAAAATTCGACGCCTACCAAGAGTAAAGCGTCGCGACGCATCGAAAATATTAATCGATTGCAGGGCCTTTGAAATTACGCGCATGCTAAAGTACATGTTATTTATAAACTTTTTTGTTATTCAGTCGAACTCATTTATTCTACTCAGTTTTGAGATATACAGTGTGTCCAAGATAAGGATGTCTATCATGGGGATCTTGGAAACCGTAGAGATACAAGGTCGGTTAAATGGAGGCAAAGTTGCGTATTTTGATGCTTAACAAAATGCCGTTTTAAAAGCCAAGAAATTCCGACTAAGTCCGAAATTATCCGAAAAAAAACGAGATTTTTCAAAATTGTTTTCATTTTTTGCTGACCACATTTGAAGAGATATTTTGAAATGAATGGAACTTCTTCATTGCCACTTTTTGCCCTTTACAAGATAGCGTTATTAAATTGAAGAACCGACGTTTCATCTATGAGCAGCCATCATCAACTTTGTTTTTTTAAATAGGGTCCTGGATTTTTTATGACGGATTTTGAGGGCCTCTTATGTTCCTAAACCAACAATGTATCGCAATTATTCAAAAAAATTATGTTGGTGGATTTTTCCATAAGAACTCATGTGTTAGAAAGAGACAAAAAATAAATTTTTAATAGGATTAAAAACAACCACCTCTTTTTTAATTAGTGCGATACCTCGTTGGTTTAGGAACATCATAAAAGGCTCTTATAATCCGTGATAAAAAACCCAGGACCGTATTTAAAAAAACAAAGTTGATGATGGCTGCTCATAGACGAAACGTCGGTTCTTCAATTTAATAACGCTATCTTGTAAAGGGCAAAAAGTGGCAATGAAGAAGTTCCATTCTTTTCAAAATATCTCTTCAAATGTGGTCAGAAAAAAATGAAAACAATTTTGAAAAATTTCGGTTTTTTTCGGATAATTTCGGACTTGGTCGGAATTTCTTGGCTTTTAAAACGGCATTTTGTTAAGCATCAAAATACGCAACTTTGCCTCCATTTAACCGACCTTCTATCTCTCACGGTTTTCAAGATCCCCATGATAGACATCCTCATCTTGGACACACTGTATATCTCAAAACTGAGTAGAATAAATGAGTTCGACTGAATAACAAAAAAGTTTATAAATAACATGTACTTTAGCATGCGCGTAATTTCAAAGTCCCTGCAATCGATTAATATTTTCGATGCGTCGCGACGCTTTACTCTTGGTAGGCGTAAAATTTTTTATAACTGGTTTGAGAAAAGCTTTTTACCAAATATCCCAAAAGAACGCCCTATTCTTCTTATCTACGACGGTCATTCAACACATGTTAGTCCAGAGCTCTGCAGGGTTGCAAATGAAAATGATGTAATTATTTTAAAACTGCCTCCCCATACAACCCACGTGTTACAACCTTTAGATGTTGCCATATTTGGACCGTTTAAAACAAGCTGGGATGAACACCTTGTTAAATGGCAAAGAATTCCCAAGAAAGATTTTGTTGAATTACTTAACTCAGTTTATTATGAAATGCCAAAAACAAATATTGTGATTCAATAGGAATCAGGTAAAAACTTCTATGTTCAACCCAGAAGATTTGAAACGTTATCAAGAGAAAAATAAGCGTACAGACGTGCTCTTATCTACTGATATCTTGGCTCTCGACCAGCCCTCTACCTCTACAAGTGGAATCATCGATATAATGATTGAACCTGCTCAAAGTCTCATTCAGCCGCAGCACTCTACCTCTACAGGCGCAACCACCGATATAACAATGCGTGAATCTGCACAGGGTTTCAATATTAAAAGTTGTTCACAGATAGAACAGGAGGAGATTGAAATAAACCAGGATTTTGATATTCAAGAACCTGATAAACAATTACCTCAACAGACCACGCAAGCTGAAAATTTATCAATGTCTCCGAAAAACAAAAAATCTTTTGAAAATATATTGTTAAGTCTGGTGAGAAATACTAAAGGAAATGAGGCCTCTGCACCTAAAAGAAGAAGGATCACTACCTCTGCGGAAATATAAAGAAAACCAACGTTTATTAAAACCAGAAAAATAAAATGTTAACATCCCAAATTTCCAATCAAAAGAAGAACAAAACAAAAAAACTCAAAGAAATACAAAACTCTAGCAGCGAAATATCGGAAGAAGAATTAAATCTATCTGATGAGGAAGATGAGGTCATTGATAATATTCTAGAAGTGATCCCTAATGATTACGTCATTGTTAACTATAATGGCACCTATTATCCAGGACAAGTCGTGTCTCTAGAACATGCAACAGCGAGAGTAAAGCATATGCTAAAGTGTGGAAAAAGCAATTCCTGGCGTTGGCCTGAACGAGAAGATACTGTAGACTACGACATTGATGATATTTTGAAGATTATTAGAGAACCTACTTTAAAAAATAAGAGAAACCTGTACAGGGTGTCCCAACGATAGAGTAAAGTAGGTTTAATCATACAGGATATGAAAAATATCTATATTAATATGCGTCACAGGTTAGGGGTGTAAATAGCGCACATTCTGAAAATATTTGGAAACATACAGGGTGCGTCACAAAAGTATGGCACGAAAAAGTATGTTTTTTTTAAATGGAACCCCCTGTATATTAATTGATATTCCAATTCTTTCTTCAATTTGGAACAAAAATTGTGATACAACTAATGCTCCTAAATTCAACCGTTTTCGAGATATCGCGTTATAAAAATGGCATTTTTGCAACTTTGACATGCTATAAAACTCAAACTATTCAAGTTAGAGAAAAATAGATTGCACATTCCTATCTTAACTTTTTAAGAGCTATTCAAGGAGATTAAATCCATTATTGTGAAAAAATGTCAAAATGTGCCGAAAAAAGTTGACAGTTGACGTTACCTTCTATCCAAATGGCAGAAGAGCTCTTGAAAAGTTAGGATAGGAAAGTGCGAACCATTTTCCTCTAACTTGAATAGTTTGAGTTTTATAGCATGTCAAAGTTGCAAAAATGCCATTTTTAAAACGCGATATCTCGATAACGGTTGAATTTAGGAACATTAGTTGTATCACAATTTTTGTTCCAAATTGAAGAAAGAATTGAAATATCAATTAATATACAGGGGGTTCCATTTAAAAAAATCATACTTTTTCGTGCCATACTTTTGTGACGCACCCTGTATGTTTCCAAATATTTTCAGAATGTGCGCGATTTACACCCCTAACCTGTGACGCATATTGATATTGATATTTTTCATATCCTATATGATAAAACCTACTTTACTCTATCGTTGGGACACCCTGTATAACGTACCAGAAATGGATCAATTTTGCTAAATAAATAAACTTTTATAATTACTTGAAATTATGTTTTTTTTTGTTAAGTAACACTCGTTTTTACAAATTGTGTAGTTTTTAAACGGTAACAGATAATTTTACGAAATCTGGAACCATAAAAGCGAAATCTCTAAAAAAAGGGCCAGTTACCTTTGAGTTCTCATAACGATTCTTAATACAAAAATACTCTGGGGTGATCCAGTTACCCCAAAATCCGGGGTAACTGGGCACACCTACACAAATAAATTGAAAAAATAAAATGGAAAATTTAGCATAACAGCTTTCTAAATTTATATACTGTTAGCTAATATAAACCTTTTAAATAATCTTAAACCGATAATTTGTCCAAACCTTAAAAAAGTATTGGAAGTTTTATTTTAAAAATTGTAAAACTAGGGCCCATTTACCCAACCTTGCCTTACTTTTTACAGAAATCAAATATTCCTATTCGTTTCCAAGATATTGACGTGCGGAGTTTTAAGTGAAAAGCCCTGTATTGTTATGAACAAATAATGTCACTATTCCCAATGTTTCTGGTTTTGGCTATTATTCAGCATTTTATGGTGTTCTTTGAGCAAACCAACTTATATTAATAACAGAGATTATTTGATTGATCAAATGTTTTGCGGATTTTTGTGCAATTTGTATGTCACTTGATTTATCTTAACATTTTGTTCAATATATTTTTAAACCTAGAAAAGAGTATTTGATTTCCTCATATCTCCAAAGACCATCAGTGTTTTCTCAGGAGAAATATATTCAAGTTACTCACACATATTTTTTTAACTTTTTTCGCGCCTTTTGTTTACCATCTAAATAAAGTTCACACCTTAATACAGAATTTATTAACTTTACCACAAAGTTACTACAGAAATATATTCTATTCTATTTTTACAGAATTTTCTTCCAACCACCTATTGAATCTCATTCCATTAACAATGGCAACTTTCAGCAATTTATCCCCTGACTCATTGTGTTTCTCATTTTCCAGCACCTTAATATTTTCATCCAAAATAACTCTGATTCCTTCAATTAACTGTTTGCAACTATCTTTCTCATCCGGATCAAAATTTCTGGCCAGAAACTTAAACTGACTTTGAAACTTTTCATTTAAAAGTACTGCAAAATACAGAGCCAGTCTACAATTTCCTGGGTCCAATTTTTTCGTTATTTCTATAAGTTCGTTGCACATTTTTAACTTGGCATTTAAAAAGTTCGTCGATATTTCTATGTCTCCGTCAACCTGATACAACTGGACTAGACTATGTTTTATAGTGTAAACTAAAAAGTGGTTAGGATGCAAGAAAACTTCCAGTTTATTCAGGAATTCTTCCATGTCCTCTAGCTGGGGTTTTTTCTCGATTTCCTTGTCAACCTCCTTTCTGAGATGATTGACAAAATTGCTGATTTCTTTGTTGGGAAGTTTTATCCCGCATTTATTGCAAAGCCAATCTGAGTCTTCTTCTGTTGGTTTGATGGGTAGCTGGGTGCCTTTACATGGTTGTTCCTCAGTTCCCATACAAATTAAACCACTGAAAATTATGATAAATATTGATACTGATTATAAACATATTAACCTGAAATTAGTTCCAAGCTCAGTGGGATCTACACATCTGTCACACACACAAACGAAGTACTTTGATTCTTTCAAATGTCGTTCTCTCTCCTGAGTACCCCACAGAATATTCGTATAAGTACTCTTGATATGTTCGCCTTTTTTAATAGGCAGTGCCGCTCTATAAATACAAACTTATAACAACAAATTGCACAATGTAATTTTACCTGAACGTAATTTTGAACCCATCTTTTTCGTCAATAATTTGAACAGAGTTGGGAATACAGTTATGCTCCAAAAGACTAGCTGTTGGATACAAAACAAATAAATCAGCAGGATCAGTAAGTTCGGTCGCATTGACGTCCAGAGTGCCGTAAATTTTGTGCATAATATCCACAGAGACATTGGGGAGGATGGTTTGGTCAGTCTCCTTTTCGTAGAGTTTCAGAGGATTGATGAAGTTTTCTTGTATGTAGTTAACTTGTTCTTGAACTCTCCTGAAAATGGAAACTCAAAACTACGTTGGTTTTAATATTTTGTAATGATTCTCAATTTTAGTTGGACGACAACGGTGCGTTATTAATGAAGTTTAGCAAAATTTGAACATACTTGAAAACTTCATTCTTTGGACCTCTATCATCCAAATGATCCTCCAAAGCAAGTAAATTATCCCATTTTTTCTTGTTGATTTTTTGCAAAAACAGTGCTCGTAGAATGATGAGAGTATCAAATCTGTAGTTGTCGTAAGGAGACTGCTCTGGTTTCATAGGTCTTAGTTTGAGAATTTGGCACTCCAACCCGTGAATTGTAGGTATTTTTAAGCCTGGACAGTCAGGCTTACAGGTCGGCCATCCGCAATCCGCACAAGTGCAAATATTTTCTGTTAGAACTCTGCAATATTTTTATTATTAATCTAAATTAATGTGATCATTTTTAATAATTACTTTCCACATCCGACACAAGCAAAAGGTCCTTCTTCTATTTTGTAAGGTCTTGGACCAACCACCAAAGGTGTGTCAACAAAAACAACATCACCAGGTTCCAGGTCACGTTTGGCTACTAAATATCTTCCTAGATCCTTGTTGCTACGGATCTACAAATATTTCAGAAAGCAGCTCTGGTTATGATTAATATTTATTCACCTCGTAGCATGAGCAGTTCTTTTTATGATCCTTCCAGTTTTCTTTTTGATGTTCAATGGAGCAGTAGTAGACAAGTTTGCATTGGGAGCATTTTTGAGTGGATGCTTTTTTACAAAGTTCGCACTGTCCCAAGTCTGACATTTCTGTATAATTAAGTATGCAAATTACTTGTGTTCTTTTTTTTTTTTTTTTTAATATTAGTATAAAGCACCAACACTTACCTTGTCCATAAAATAGTATTGTTATATTATTATGTTCGGTGGTGAATAAGGATCTAAATTCAGTTTTTCTCTCTTGGGAGCAATAATTATAATTAGGTAATTCTCGTCCTTATTTTTTGTCGTTTGGTATAATTATTTCAAATTCGCTACATTTTATACTGTTTATAGCTAAATTGTTGTCCATCCAAATTTTCTTATAACAATCACCAGAGCCTGGCGTTATCTCGAGCGCCGCTCCTATGGCCAAATCTGTCAGAAATCATTGAACAAGGCATTCAGGTAAAATCTAATTTTGATATCAAATTATAATAACATTTTAATTTGTGGGTTCGTAAAGTGAAATACGGCCCTGTCCACGTGTCTACGACATTTTGTTCAAAACGGTCGTGAAATCCGATTAGACTTTAGACATCAAAAACATGTTTGGAATAGGTCCAGCAAAGTGAGTACTGGACCAATAGGATCCTTTTTTTTTATGACGAAAGACAATAATTCTATAATAAAAGAAATTTTTTTGAAGTCTATTTGGTTTCCTTTCAAAAAGGTTTGTTTTATATTTATAAATAAATTATTTATACTTATTACTTTATTATTATTTTCAATATTTTTATTTAAAATTATATTTATTTCTTAATTAGCTGCGACATGGGACGTATCTATACCAGCCAGAGTAATAATAATTATTTTGAATTTCTTTGATAAAGACCAAAAAAGCAAATTATACTATACGGGGTGGGACACGAAACCCAGCTTTCTCAGGTGTTGTGTGATTAATCAAAAATCACTTTTACACGTCAATTTTTTTTTGGGGGGAAACATTTTCTAGTATTTTTACCCCCCACCTAAGCGGGGGTTATAGCTAGCCCTATAATTTCAAATGGAAAGGAGGGTCAAGTGAAAGGTCATTTTTATCAAGATTATATCCCCAAAGTTATTTTTTTTCTCATCATCATTTTTTGTCAATATTTATTAATCTTTTGTGGGTGCTTGTGATCGCCGCTTAGGAGTTGAGAGATAGGGGGGGACAAAATCTGTCTACCGAAAAACAAAAATTGACGTGAGCAATAGGGCAATTTTTCGATCCCCACCCCGTATTTGATTTCAAAGCTATATTACAAATGGAAAAAATATCTCTGTTATTATACACTTTAGAAAGAAAATGATTGGAGGTAAAATGTTTGCAGCCTAGTTCTCTAAAAAAAAATGTGTCTATTTTTTTTTGAAAAAAGTAACACAAATGAAGATATTTGAAAAAAACAAAACATCGAAAATGGTGACAATTTTCTACAAACTTCCCCCAATGGGACTTTTGAGAGGTTCAATAGGAGATAATAATCTAATCATTCCGGCGAAGATCGGTAAATAACCAACTTTTTTCACCTCGCTCTCCAGATTTACTGGACTAAATGTACCTCAGTGAAAACCGACTCGAAATACAGGATGTCCGGTAAGTATATGGCATAATTTGGGGAGCGTATAGGGCAGGTCAAAACAACCCCAGTTTCTCATAAAAAATTTTTCTCTAAAGCGCCTCCTAACGAAGATACAGAACCTCAAAGGGGTACCTATCGATTTAATGTATCTGCTGTAACTTTCGAACCGTCTTAAATAATTTGATGAGATTTTAGTATGTTGTGTAAGCCATAAAGACTCATAAAACGATAGTGAAGTCAATATTTGAAATTGTAGGGGGAACCAGGAAGGGACTGGCCACCAAACCTTTTGGGCTCAATTTTTGACAGGTGCCATTTTACAGAGCTGAAAACTGCTTTTTCAAATACTCTGACATTTTCTCATCAAAAAAGGTGCTCGTCTTTTGTTTCGATAAAACTAACTGTTTTCGTGAAAAATGGGTTTTTGTTTTACAGGTTATTGCGATAATACGCATTTCCTTGAATTTTTTTGAAAATTTCAATTTTTTTTCCAATTTTTAACTAATTCTAGTATAGGCAATCAATCAACCGTTAGTTTTATCAAAACAATAAAAGAGCTCATTTTTTGATGAAAAAAAAAATCAGAGTATTTGAAAAAGTAGTTTTCAGCTCTGTGAAATGACACCTGTCTAAAATTGGGCCCAAAAGGTTTGGTGGCCAGTCCGTTCCTGGTTCGCCCTACAATTTCAAATATTGACTTCACCATGGTTTTATGAGTCTTTATGGCCTCCACAACATACAAGAATTTTATCAAATTATACAAGCCGGTTCAAAATTTAAAAAAATAAATCGATGGGTACCCCTTCAAGGCTCTGTATCTCCGTTAGGAGGCACTTGAGAAAAAAAAAAGATAAATGACAAACTGGGATTTTTTGACCTCCCCTATACGTTCCTGAAATGATGCCATAGACTTACCGGACACACTGTATTGAATTTTCTTCAAAATCGCGTTAATTTGAAAAATCTGTTTTTCCACGAATAAAACGCTCTATCTCACAACGGTAAATTTTTGCGCATCCAGCGGTGACGACATGGGCTGACAAAATAGAGGTTACCAAGGTTTCTTGCTTTGTAGAGAGAAGAAACCAAACACAATCTTTTCATTACATTTTTTGTATACAGGAAAAGACCATAAAACCAAACCACCATCCACCACCAAAAATAATGAGAGATTTTCATGGGTGTTTAATGGTGCCTGAGGGGACTGCAGCCATTTTGAAACGGGCCTCTAATGATGTGACTGAAGAAATTTGCACATTCACTAAACTTTTCATGCCCGATTCAAAAAGTTTTACCAGGCCCCAATAACAGTTGATCAGCCTTACAAGTTGTAAACAAATTAAACTGATACAAATACAAAAAGCTATTTTAAACTTAAAAATTCATGCTACAAAAACGGTTTAGACGACACACATTGTGCAGCACAAACCACAAAATATCCAAAAATCTCCTCAAATTTGTGCAAATGTTAGTGCGATGAACATCAGACGAGACATGACATGAAAACGTAATTAGGCTAAATACAATTGAGATTTATATATACCAAAGTCAAAAATCTTGTCGCTGACAGTGAATGTTCACTAATGAAATTGAGCTCAGTTAAAAATAGATGAAAGTTGTGTCAAAATGCATGCGCAACGGAAAAGTTTCCAGGGAATAGATTAAATTTTTTCATGAAACAGGGACGTCTTTTGAAAAATAATATTCTCAATATCAAAAATTGAATCATTTTTTGAAAATTTTTTGGAAATGTATTTATTGAAGAAATCGTAAAACATATGGTTTACATCCGATCCGATGACTAAACCCAAACAAATGAACGCAATTTCTGGAAATATTCCAACTAGCCCACATATTTATAAACTCCCTACTACACACATTCTATTTTAAATTTCACGTATTAAAATTTCACAAATTATTGAATTTTTTCGTTAAGCGTACAAAAATGTGGCGATAGTTTGGTGGAAAAGATTTTCGATTTGAAAAATGAGTGAAAATAAGTGTGCAGAGTGCGGCGAACCTGCTGAATTAAAATGTTCCGCCTGCAAATTGGTGTCATATTGCGGAAAAGAACATCAGAAAAAACAATGGAAAGAACATAAAAATCTATGTAGACCATTTGAGGTGAGTCAACTTTTGTTTTCAATATTCAATTAGTCGATTATAAAAAGTTTGTTTCGATATATGATAATTGTAAAGGGCGTGGTACTATACATATGTTCGCGAATTGCGAATATACGTTTAGGAATATGGTTGCACATTCTGAGCATATTCAATCAATGAATGTTCTAGATAGTAGAAGACAAGAACATAGGAAAATGTCTACGGGCAACAAGAGATTTACAACCAGGAGACGTAATTTTGGTAGAAAATCCCCTTGTTTATGGACCCAGGCCGCACATGGTTGAGGAGGGCCCCGTACCATGTCCCGGTTGTTGCAGGTATATTATCTTTGAATGTTATTTTGAAAAAAGCAAACTCATTTTAGATTGATTATTCCTGACGGAGCTGCCAGATGTGAAGGATGTGACTTTCCCATATGCAATCCAGACTGTCCTGGTTTAAAAGATATGGACAGACATGGGCATGAATGTATGATTCTGGGCCTCAGAGATGTGAAAGCCATCAATGGTTTGCATGACTTTTACAGGTATATTTTAATGATTAAGTTTGGATAATTAATAGAATTAATTCAGACAGGACGTCTTGTTGACATTGAGATGCTTGTTGATACAAAACAGACATCCCAAGAAGTTTTCTCAACTTTTGGAAATGGAGAGTCATTTGGAAAAAAGAGGTGGTGGCACTGAGATTTACAAGTAAGAATCAGAGAATCAACTTCATATAAGGAATATTGTTTTCAAGGGATATCGACAGTAGAATCGTGGATTACCTTCATGATAACTTCTTCGCCCCCATGAGAATTCTCGAAGGCAAATCAGGCAAGCAGGTTTTAAAGGATATATCCAAGGAAACCATACATAAAATCTGTGGTCTAATTGATGTCAATGCCCTTGAAATCAACCAAGATGCGGAAGTTACTGCACTTTATCCTACAGCTTATCTTATGGAGCATAGCTGCGTGTGTAACACCATGCACAACTTTGAAAACTCCGATAAAGGATATACCATAACCATAAAAGCTGCTCTTCCCATTGCAAAAGGAGACCATATTTCCACTATGTATACGCATTCTTTATGGGGCACTCAAGCCAGGCGTGAGCACTTAAGAGAAACAAAGTACTTTTCATGTAAATGCACCAGATGTGCTGACCCTACTGAATTGGGGACATATTTGAGTGCGTTGAGATGTATAGGAACCCAAGAGGATGAACCTTGTGGAGGAGTTCAGTTGCCAATTGATCCGTTAGACGATAATACAGAGTGGGCGTGTAATAAGTGTGACGTCAAGTTGACGAACCAAGAGGTGTCGTTTTTGATTAACCAAATTGGTGAAGAGGTTGATCGGGTACAGTTGTCCAACCCAACAGTGCGGGATTTGGATGGCTTGTTGACTAAAATGCTCAACTTTGTACATCCTAATCATTATCATGCTTATTCGGTGAAGCATTCGTTGGTGCAGCTTTACGGTGGGATAATAATATTGAATTATAATTAACTCAAGTATATTTTTTTTAGGATATCAACAAGGATACATGCCCAATCAGTTGAGTGATGATGTAGTTACAAGAAAGGCGACTCTATGTAGAGAGTTGTTGGGTATAACAAAGAAGATCGATCCAGCCAATGCGAGGTAGGTAATTCAGTCTTCACTTCTTCAAACTCTTTTCCAGGTAGAGGTTGGGAGTGACTATTTTTTATACCGTGAAGTTTGGTAAAATTGCTTGAGGATCAGACAGTGGTTTGTGTTTACTTTAGTCGTTATTTTATTCTGGAAACTCTGGATTTTAGTCAGGTTCAGTTTCTGAAGTAGGTATAGGTTTTTTTTTCTTGAATGTCACCAGTACCTCAGGCATCAGTGTAGTTGCGACAGAACCGAACCTTGTAGAACTCCAGCATTTTGAGGATAGAGTTGTGACATATTTATTTTGAAGTTTCCAATATTTGAAGAGCTTTTGATAAAATCTGTACCAGGTAAGTTGGAAGAACGAAGATAGCGAGTTTGGAAGGGGGTCCATGCATACCTTATCAAAAGCTTATTCGACGCGCTTTGATTTCTCCCCCTAGACCCTCTCCACTGGTCTGAGGATTTGTAATTCCGTGCTTAAAACTGAAACACAGACAAATTGTTGATCTGGGATTAGTTTAAGATTTTCTATCTGCTCAATGAGTATGTTTAAAATTATTAATCCAAGGATTTTGCCCAAGCAGCTTAGCAAAGAGCCCATCTCTTCTGTACTTATTTGTAAGTTCATGATACTTATTCAGTTTAGGTATCAGAGTGCGTTCCTCCATTAAAATGGAGGATGTGAGTGTTTCAAAGAATCCTTGAGATCTTACAAATTTGCTTAGGAAAGAGATATCTTGTTGGTTTGGTCGATGGTCAGGAAAATATTCTTTCTATATCTGATTCATTGGGTGGGTTAGAATTTATTGGTCCAGTTCCAAGTTTCCCAAGTCCTCATATATATTGTCTGAAAACTGTTCCGTCATAGTTTCTCCAAGGGAAGCAAGATTATCTTTGATGGCGTCAACAAGGTTATTTCGATATTTTTTGTTCTGCTTTTCCCATGGAGGATTTATGGATTCTCCACAATTTCATATCGGATGGTCAAAGTTCCTCTGGAATGTTCTGGAATTTAGGGTTTCTGAATTCGTTTAGAGCATACTTATGCCACTTTATTATTTAATCTTGGTATTAGCTGTTATTCTGTGAAAGTCAAGGTTTGTTTTTTTGTCTTCAGTGTTTGGTTTGGGTTAGCGCCAATAAATACAGAATACATTATCTATCTCCGTCTGGCGTATTGACTGTGATAACCCTCTCTCTCGAAAGATCTACCTCCACCCCGTTCTTGATCATACAGTGACATTTGCGATTTCTTCTTTATTTATTTAGTATATTTCGGATGACTTCCAAATATTGTATAGAATACGTACCTATATAAAATCTCAAGCAATTTGAAAATGTATGCAAGTCGTCCATCATTGTAATGTGACGCTCCCCGAAAATTTCCCGATTTTCGACTAGTTGAGGATGTGATTTTTGCATCTCGTGCGCCACCCTCTGTATTTACGTGGTAAAGGGCTCAAAATACCCATCATGTAGCTTTGAAACAGTGGAGGAAATAATTATTCACTGTCGAGCTCTCCCGGTGAAGATTCAAAATATAACAAATAAAAACACAATTTAGCAGCAGTGAAATATTAGTAAAATGAGTGGACAAGAGCGATGTGTGTAAGAAAGCAGAAATTTAACAGAAAAAGGATATTCCGTCGGCACAGAGGAAAAATGATACGGAAAAGCCGACGCGACGGGGTCAGTTTGCATCGTGGTAAGGTAGGTAAAAAGAGGCGGCAGCAAATTAAAAAGAAAACTCGCTCAGACCCCGGCTTTCTGATTTCCGGCTGCAAGAAAAATTAATGAAAACGTTACGGGTACGAGTAGTAAGTAACTCCAAAAGCCCCTCTGTAACATTTTTTTCGGAACTATCTAACTTATGTTAGATAAAAATCTACTTCGTTAGAAAACGCGGCTTTGAACTTTTATCTGAAATTTTCCACCCGGCAAATATTCTTTTCCCTGAGATTTAAAATAAAACAAAACTCCAGAAACAGAAAAGAATCTGAAAGGAATCCGTGAAACAAGTCTTGATCTCCAGGCTGTCCATGATGAGTGCCAAAACGAGCTCACCGAAAAGTCCCAGATGTCTGACCAGCTTTAAACAGAAAATAATTTTCCCGGAAACAGACCTGATTTCCCCAGGTAATCATGTTGAAGAAAAGAAGATCCGTCCCAAGAAAACTCATCAGCAACTTATGACTCGAAAAATCATGTTTTTCCCACCCGGCTACTTACTTTATTACAACACGGTTTCACTTGAGGCAATTTCAGCAAAAATAAGAACAGGTCAAAAAGTCCCACCATGTTTCAAAAGAATTTTGTATGGAGAAACGAGATTTGAAGATCGCGAAACGGGTCGGGAATAAAAAGCAAGTAACGCGTACTCTCGTCGGCGAGCAAGTGAGGATATGTCGAACCGGATTTTAACGATCATATGAAGTCCAGGAATAGGAAGTTACCTTATTCGGTGGATTTGTTTTTCACACCATTTTAATGTATTGATTTTGAGTCCTTACGTTAACCAGACTCTTAAAAAATGCCGAGGCATTACGCTGTTTTGAAGTCGCTGGTGGTTGGTTTTCAAAATATCCTATCTTTCCAGATTGCCTTTATACTCAGGAGTTCTCCTTCATGAGCTCCATCTAGCCAACATGATCCTAATCAAACGTAAATGGGACCTTGGCATCAAGACCAAAGTAAAGTCCATCAACACAATGTTCCAAGAATGTCGGTCAGTATTGAAACAAGCCATTGCTGTTTTGCAAAATGAAAAGCATTCACCCGCCGGTGAAAAACTGATCAGCCTGATTGAGGGGTCCAGTAGAGAGTTCGAGAAGTTTGTGACCAGAAACAAGATTGACATAAAACCGATTGTTGAATAATCCTCCTGTATATTTTGGAACAGTAAATTTATTGAACTGAATCATTTATGCTAAACGTTTTAATTTCACAGCCTCACATACAGCCCTTAACCAAATACCAACTGCATGAGCACCTGGATCCGGAAACTTGCGCCGGCGCGTGCAAGACCTGGGCTTGGCAGCATCCTCTGCCATTCGCACTCCTTCTTCAAAAGCGAAAATCGCTCTGTTATCCTGATAACATTGACGAAAGTGAATTGCAAATGTTTTAATAGGATCATACATGGTTTGATCTCCGAGTTCCACATTTCCATACCTACAAAGCGTTTAGTTTATTTCTGCTGTATGCAACTATTAACCCACGAACATGTGATAATATAGATCACTCACACGCGGCTTTGGTAATCTTTCATGCTAGTTCAAAGTGCCGCGCTAGAGTGGACCTTCTATATTATTATATGTTCGGTGTTGTAAGTTATAACATACTTGTGCAATGCTTCACTTGCATTTTCAACAGCCCGCACCCACATATCTGCATCCACCTCACAATCAAGGGGATATTCACCAAAAACATTGGCGGCAGCTTCAAACATGAGAGAATAAATACAGCCCATTATCCCTCCCACAGTGTTTTCCAAAAGTTTACTCAAACTCAATAAAAATGTAAAGGGATATGAACAGAGTAATTTCTTATTGCACGCTCTTTTCTTCAAAACGTCGGACACCATCCTCAGTCTGGTTCCCGTATCTCCATCTCCTCCTTCACTATCCATTTTGTTCAGCATTTTTTCGCAGGATATCAGAGCATCGCAGGCAAATTGTAGACAAATTAATACCAAATTAGTATCACTTTCTCCAAGTTGGGGTCCCTTCAATGGCGGCGAAAGTCTACATTTTCTTTTCAAGCTTGCCGGCATAATAGTATCGGTTGATGTAAGAGGTTCGTGTTGAAAAAATGGTTTCCACCCAGGAGCTTCACAAGGGGCGTCTAATAATTCCAGCGTGTTAGGTAGAGTGACTTTTAGAATAGTCAAAAATAAGTCGTCTCCAGTAGGTATATACAGATAAGGTCCTATGTAAAATCGTAACAGTACCAAGTCCTTTTTTGCAAGATTATTGATAATATGCCGATACAGCGCACACTGTTCACTTGGTCGCAGTACTCGCAAATTATTAACAAGCACAACAACTTTGTCGCCTGGTTCAAATGGGATTCGATCATATAAAAGGTCCGTTAGCATATCATCAGCAGTCGCATACATAACATCCATTGTAGTGATTTTTTTTAGTATAGTCCTCCTTGTACCGCCCTCCATGACCATTGAACATTTCTTGCAATAGTTACATTCTCTGTGGCCCAATAATTTCAAATTTATATTTTGTCCTGTACTGATTACATTTTCTATAACCTTGGAGCAATAGTTTATTATGTCGTTGGAAGTTTTATTGGCTGCAGCCAAAGCTCCTGCGATTTTATTTATTAGTACTACACCGGCTAAACCATTTTTTCTATTGCGAACATCGTCATTTACTTTTAAAAATTGTAATCCCAAATCATCGTTTTTTCCCCTTTCAACCGCTAGTCCAAAGTTTAATATGTCTGTGGGGTTTGCTTGTGTAATGATAATAATTCCCCTTAAGTGATATACACTTAGTTCACGGAACGTTCTTAGTATTTGTGCAGGAGTTGGAGATGCGCCTTTTATTCCTGAAATAAAATTTCGTCAGATCAAAAATGAATGATATGTCTACATATTGCATCATATATTTTTTTCTTGTTAGTAAGGAGGAATAAATAACGAACAAATCAAAGAAAGAAAATAGAAGCAAAGAGCTAAATATGTAATAAAATAAACAAATAATTTTAGCACTGTCTGTATTCAAACACAAAGCCCGGAAAGTTGCTATACAGGGTGTCCAAGGATGTCTATCATGGGGATCTTGGAAACCATAAGAGATACAAGGTCGGTTAAATGGAGGCAAAGTTGCGTATTTTGATGCTTAACAAAATGCCGTTTTGAAAGCCAAGAAATTCCGACTACGTCCGAAATTATCCAAAAAAATCCGAAATTTTTCAAAATCGTTTTCATTTTTTTCTGACCACTTTTGAAGAGATATTTGAAAATGAATGGAACTTCTTCATTGCCACTTTTTGCACTTCACAAGATAGCGTTATTAAATTGAAGAACCGACGTTTCGTCTATGAGCAGCCATCATCAACTTTGTTTTTTTAAATTCGGTCGTGGATTTTTTATTACGGATTTTAAGAGCCTCTTATGTTCCTAAACCAACGATGTATCGCAGGTGTTTGTTTTTAATCCGATTAAAAACATTCTTATGGAAAAATCCATCCATCCAATATAACTTTTTTGAATAATTGCGATACATTGTTGGTTTAGGAACATAAGAGGCTCTTAAAATCCGTCATAAAAAAACCAGGACCGTATTTAAAAAAACAAAGTTGATGATGGTTTCTTCGAAAAGAAACGTCGTACGGAAAATCACTTAACGCTGTTTTGTAAAGCTTGAAAAGTGGCCATGAGAAAGTGACTTGTTTCTCCATATCTCTAAATAACGTCAGAAAAAAATAATAACGAAATCGGCAATTTTTGTTTTTTTAAGCATTCTCCGAAACTACTAGGAATTTTAAAACTTTCTTAACGGCATATTGTTAGGCTTGAAAATGCGCTACTTTCCTCTGATTTAACTATCTTGGACACACTGTATATCAAAGAGGAACTGTGACCTGAACAGTTACTTTGTTAGACAACCAGTGTCGTGTTTACCATGGAAGTTTGCCTAATGCAATTATTATTATTAATATGTAGATATACGATAATAAAACTTACTCGCTTTTCCAGCGTTCAAGGCTCAATATAATATATTATAGTTTTAGACTTTGACCCAATCTATCTCCAAAATTCCCCACAAAACCCTGTATATTTTTACTTTGTTAGCTTAGACCCAACTTATATTCAAAAGTCCTGATAACACCCTGTATATATTTATAGAAAAATTAATGGGGAATCTCCTGTGCAAAAATCAAGTCTATATCTTCCGCTATATCTCTTATGGTCAAGAAGATACGTGAATAATAGTTTTAGACGTGGTTTAAGACTTTGTTGACTTTAACCCATTCTTATCTCCGAAATTCCCAAAACACCTCCATGATTTCTGAAGGAAATTTAATGGGGAATCAATCTGTGCAAAAGTCAAGTCGATATATCTTATGGTTTGGGAGATATTTTTTTTTTCTCTCGAGACCTGCATAAATTATAGTTTAAGACTTTCTTGACTTTGACCCAACTTATCTCAAAAGCTCCTCATAACACCTTGTATATTTTTTCATTGATTTCTATAGGAAATTTAATCGGGAATCCATCTGTGCAAAAATCAAGTCGATGTCTCTTATGATTTAGGAGATATTATTTTTTTTCTCGATCCCTGGATAAATTATAGTCTTGGATTTTGTTGACTTTGACCCAACTTATCTTCAAAATTCTCCTCTCTGTATATTTTTCCAATTAATGTTCTAGAAAATTTAATGGGGAATCCATCTGTTCAAAAATTGAGTCGGTATCTCTTATGGTTTGGGAGATATTAATTTTTTCCTCGAGACCTGCATAAATCATAGTTTAAGACTTTCTTGACTTTGACCCAACTTATCTCAAAAACTCCTCATAACACCCCGTATATTTTTTCATTGATTTTTATAGGAAATTGAATAGGGAATCCACCTGTGCAAAAATGAAATCAAGATCTCTTGTGGCTTAGGAGATATTATTTTTTTTCTCGATACCTGCATAAGTTATACTTTAAGACTTTCTTGACTTTGACCCAACTTATCTCAAAAACTTCTCATAACACCTTGTATATTTTTTCATTGATTTCTATAGGAAATTTAATCGAGAATCCATCTGTGCAAAAATCAAGTCGATGTCTCTTATGATTTAGGAGATATTATTTTTTTTCTCGATCCCTGGATAAATTATAGTCTTGGATTTTGTTGACTTTGACCCAACTTATCTTCAAAATTCCTCGTAACACTCTGTATATTTTTCCAATGAATGTTCTAGAAAATTTAATGGGGAATCCATCTGTTCAAAAATTGAGTCGATATCTCTTATGGTTTAGGAGATATTAATTTTTTCCTCGAGACCTGCATAAATCATAGTTTAAGACTTTCTTGACTTTGACCCGACTTATCTCAAAAACCCCCCATAACACCCCGTATATTTTTTCATTGATCTCTATAGGAAATTTAATCGGAAATCCACCTGTGCAAAAATTAAGTCGATATCTCTTATGGTTCATGAGATATTAATTTTTTTCACGAGACCTGCATAAGTTATACTTTAAGACTTTCTTGACTTTGACCCAACTTATCTCAAAAACTTCTCATAACACCTTGTATATTTTTTCATTGATTTCTATAGGAAATTTAATCGGGAATCCATCTGTGCAAAAATCAAGTCGATATATCTTATGATTTAGGAGATATTATTTTTTTTCTCTCGAGACCTGCATATATTGTTTAAGACTTTCTTGACTTTGACCCAACTTATCTCAAAAACTTCTCATAACACCCTGTATATTTTCTCATTGATTTCTATAGGAAATTTAATCGGGAATCCATCTGTGCAAAAATCAAGTCGATGTCTCTTATGATTTAGGAGATATTATTTTTTTTCTCGATCCCTGGATAAATTATAGTCTTGGATTTTGTTGACTTTGACCCAACTTATCTTCAAAATTCCCCGTAACACTCTGTATATTTTTCCAATGAATGTTCTAGAAAATTTAATGGGGAATCCATCTGTTCAAAAATTGAGTCGATATCTCTTATGGTTTAGGAGATATTAATTTTTTCCTCGAGACCTGCATAAATCATAGTTTAAGACTTTCTTGACTTTGACCCGACTTATCTCAAAAACCCCCCATAACACCCCGTATATTTTTTCATTGATCTCTATAGGAAATTTAATCGGAAATCCACCTGTGCAAAAATTAAGTCGATATCTCTTATGGTTCATGAGATATTAATTTTTTTCACGAGACCTGCATAAGTTATACTTTAAGACTTTCTTGACTTTGACCCAACTTATCTCAAAAACTTCTCATAACACCTTGTATATTTTTTCATTGATTTCTATAGAAAATTTAATCGAGAATCCATCTGTGCAAAAATCAAGTCGATATCTCTTATGATTTAGGAGATATTATTTTTTTTCTCGATCCCTGGATAAATTATAGTCTTGGATTTTGTTGACTTTGACCCAACTTATCTTCAAAATTCCTCGTAACACTCTGTATATTTTTCCAATGAATGTTCTAGAAAATTTAATGGGGAATCCATCTGTTCAAAAATTGAGTCGATATCTCTTATGGTTTAGGAGATATTAATTTTTTCCTCGAGACCTGCATAAATCATAGTTTAAGACTTTCTTGACTTTGACCCGACTTATCTCAAAAACCCCCCATAACACCCCGTATATTTTTTCATTGATCTCTATAGGAAATTTAATCGGAAATCCACCTGTGCAAAAATTAAGTCGATATCTCTTATGGTTCATGAGATATTAATTTTTTTCACGAGACCTGCATAAGTTATACTTTAAGACTTTCTTGACTTTGACCCAACTGTACCAATCAGTACATTTATTTCCTTATTCCTTATTCCTTCGAAGAACCATCCTCAGGTAGAGGAAACCCAAATTAAACCAATAAACTAATTTGATTGATTTAAGTAATTGATCTGTATGTCCATAGGCACCTGGTGTGTATGATTAATACACCAAAAGTGTTTCAATGTATTATATTTTGCTGAAAATTGGTTTTTTAACAGAAGGTTTTTTATGAGCTTTTTTTATTCTTTTATTGACAACAACAATATTTTTCTTCTATTAGTTACAATTCAATTGTTTTTTACAGCCCTCTCCTCTCACAATCGAAAGTGCATTCCGCAAATGACAATCAATGTCATCACACATACAACCGGTGAACACTGCTTAGATGCAACAACGCAAAACAACAACATGCACATGTGAACGAAACACAATCCAAAAATAAACTAATTAACTAAATATTCGCAGGACAGAATCGGCTGAAAAGCAAAATAGTATTTTGTTTCAAATCACAACATCCTCCCCCCCTTGAGGCATCGTCCTCAACTAAGTTTCAAATGGCAAAGGACATAATTTCGTAATAGGTCGTATAAAAATTCCTTCTTTAGTTTGAATTCGAGCAATTCGAGCCCTTTTGTCTTTGCCTGGTAGCAATTCCATAATTCGAGCAAGTTGCCATTTCAACGGAGGCAAATTGTCCTCTTTTACCAAAACAATAGAGTTTACCTCTAGATTTTTTGAGGATTGGAACCATTTCGGTCTATTCTGTAACCTATTTGAATACTCAGTAGACCAACGAGTCCAAAAGTTTTGGCGCATATTAGAGCACCTTTGCCAAAAAGACAGCCTATTTTCATTTAAGTTTGAGATGTCAATTTCGGGAAAACTTGTAAGTGGTTCGCCTATTATAAAATGCCCTGGAGTCAAACAAGTTGAATCGTTAGGATCTACTGATACCGGACACAGTGGGCGCGAGTTAAGAATAGCCTCTATTTGAGCTAATAATGTACTCAGCTCTTCAAATGTCATACATGAGTCGCCAATAATTTTACGTAAATGTGATTTGGCAGATTTTATGCCAGCCTCCCATAAACCACCCCAGTGTGGGCTGAGCGGTGGTATAAAACGCCACTCTATTTCTTTAGTACCAGTGAAATTCAAAATCTCTGTTTTATTTACATCTGACCTAAAAAATTTGTACAAGTCGTTCAACTCATTAGATGTACCCTTAAAATTTGTGGCATTATCGCTATAAATAGTGATGGGATTGCCACGCCTAGCAATGAACCTTTTTAGAGTAAACATGAATGCTTCTGTTGTGAGACTACTCACAACCTCAATATGCATGGCTTTCGTAGCCATACACACAAACAGTGCAATGTATGCTTTAGATTTGGGAGATTTTCTAAGTCTCGATTGCCTAATAAAAAGCGGGCCACCAAAATCTATCCCAACCTTGAGAAATGGTCGAGCTACCGATACCCGATCCACCGGTAATGTCCCCATTAATTGTGATGACACCTTTGCTTTAAACCTATAACAAACTGTACAATGATGTAACACACTTTTTACAAAATTTAACCCATTTATCGGCCAATATCTTAGCCTTAACGAAGCCAAGACAGCTTGTGCTCCAGCATGGGCAAGTCGAATATGCTCTAACTTAATTAATAATTTCGTAACGTGATGTTTTGCTGGTAGCAACAGAGGATACCTTTGATCGTAAAGGACTTCTGCGTTTGAAATTCGACCATTTACTCTCAGCAAACCCTGACCATCAATGAATGGATTTAAGCAACGTAATTTGCTGTCCTTAAGAACTATCTGATCTTTATGACTTTTATTTTTATCAATTTGACACTGCAAATCTTCAATTTCCCTGAAAAATGAATCTCGCTGAACTAACTGTACAATTTTTAACCTAGCACTATTTAATTCAGATACCGCAAGAGAACCATGTAACATATTATCTGACCTTTTCTGAGTATTGGTAACAAACCTTAGACAGAACGCAACTGCACGTTGTAGACGTGAAAAGTTTGAAAACCGTGACCAATCAATAACAGGCTCGAAATTTTGAGTATATTGAGCACAAACAACCTTTTTCTGTTCAGGAATTGAGTCCAATTCAATTGCACCAACAGGCATCACTGAGTAACTTGGATCTAAAATATTTTTTGGACCATTCCACCAAAAGGAATTATCAATCAAATTACTAGGAAAAATCCCCCTAGATAGCCCATCAGCTGCGTTGTATTCCGACCTAGTATGACACCATTCAAAATTCGAGGTGAGCTCTTGTATTTCGGACACTCTATTTGCAACAAATGTGGTCCATCTAGACGGTGAACCTCCTAACCAACAAAGAACTATTTTAGAATCTGTGTACAGATAGATCTTTGTAGTATTTAAACCCATAATAGAAACAACTTTATGTACAAGCCTGGACAAAAGTAATGCGCCACATAACTCCAGCCTTGGAAGTGAAACTGTCTTGAGTGGTGCAACACGTGACTTAGAGCACAACAAATTACAAGCAACACTACCATCAGAATAAACACTCCTAACATATATACAAGCAGCATACGCAGCTACAGAAGCATCTGCATATCCGTGATACTGGATCTCAACCAACGACTTTCCTGTAAACAAGTTACGAGGAATTTTCAATAACTTCAAGCTTGATAAGTTATTAGCTAGAGTCAACCATTTTTCTTTTAAATCTGCAGGAAGCTCCTCATCCCAATCTATTTTTCTAGCCCAAATTTCCTGCATTAAAATTTTTGCCAACACTATAACAGGCCCTACCAAACCTAAAGGGTCAAACATTTGAGCAATATGAGACAGGACTCTCCTTTTTGTAAAACAGCCAAAACAGTCAATATCAGGAATTGAAATCTTGAAAATATCGTCGGACGGGTTCCAACTAATACCCAAAACCTTATTAGAAACAGTCTCATCCAAAATATCTCGTTCCTTTCCTTTTATTTCCTCAATCTCATTGATTAAAGACTTATCATTGGAACTCCACTTGTGAAGTTTAAAACCAGCATTACTCAACATTTTTATCAGTTGGTCTTTTAATTCTAATGCTTCCTCTTTAGTATTAGCCCCTGACAAAATATCATCAACATAGCATTGATTAAGGATGGCTTTTGAAGCTAATGGAAAAATAGTAGCCTCATCAAAACCCAATTGATTCAAACACCGAGTTGCCAGGTAAGGCGCCGAGTTGGTACCATAAGTCACAGTTTGAAGTTCAATGCATTTGAATTCGTCATGACTTGACTCTCTCCATATAATGTTCTGAAGATGCCTTTGATTAGGGTTCACCATCACCATTCGGTACATTTTCTCAATATCAGCAACAAGAACAAACATGAAACTGCGAAAACGACACAAAATTTCAAATAGCTCTGGTTGAACAGTGAATCCCTTATACATGATGTTATTGAGTGAAACACCTGTAGAGGTTTTTGAGGAAGCGTCAAAAACAACTCTTAATTTTGTAGTTGAACTATTTTCCCTAACCACGCAATGGTGAGGCAAAAACACTCGAAAATTCATATTCTTAATCCCAGCATTATTAAAGTCAAAAGGTACCACTTTACCATGTCCCAATGAAATGTATTCATTAATAAACTTGGAATAATCCGTGAACAATTGTTTGTTATGTTGAAACCTTTTCTCTAGAAACTGAAACCTTTTTATAGCTGAACCGAGTGAATTTCCCAGTTTACAATGTTCTTTAGGTGAACGCAAAGGTAAATCAACTTGAAATTGTCCGTTTTCCAACCTTTGTACCGTAGATGTGAAATATTGTTCACAAACCTTATCCTCTGGTGACAAATAGTGTTTATTTGTCACTTCTTCTAACTGCCAGAACCTTGGAATTATATCATTGACATTGTCTAGATTTTGACAAAATAGTGACACATTTAAATTAGTGAAGACTTTGTTGTTGAAAGAAGACTTTATGGGTGCGCTGCCACAAACTAACCATCCCAATTTTGTGTTCTGTAACACAGGCAAATTTGCACCTAACTTGATTATCCCAGGAAGCAACAGATCAAAATATAAATCTGCTGAAATTAGCATGTCAATTTCCGAAGGCATAAAATAACATGGATCCGCCAATGTTATGTTATCCGGCAAACTTATTTTGCTTGTATCAACCAAAGCATGAGGCAATGAACAAGTGATTTTATCCAAAACACAGCAAGAAATTCTAAAATTCTGTGAGCTTTCGTACCTCGATTCCAAAATGAGATCAACCATTTTATTTACCTTTGAAGCAGTATTCCCAATACCTCCTACAGTCAATGCTCTATTGTAAAAATCTAAATTCAAAAGCTTTAGCACCCTTGTGCTAATAAAGGGAATCTGTGACCCGGAATCTAAAAGAGCACGAACAGCTACCCTTTCTCCTTGTCTATTTATCAAATGCACTCTTGCAGTTGCTAATAATATTTGTGATTTCCATCCCATAGACAGAAGACTTGCATTATCAATAGGAGTTTCATTTGAAGTAGGAAGTTGACTTGTAACATAGTTTTCGTTTGAACCCTTATGACCCTGCCTATTCCTATCAAAATTTTCCCTAGCAACCTCAGGCTCCCTTTGACTTCCTGTGAAGGAATTTTCTTTTACATATCTTTCATCGCTATGAAGTAATGAATGATGTTTACCATTACAAACTTTACATTTATTTGACTGACACTGTGAAACTGTGTGCTTTGAATCCAAACAGTTGTAACACAATTTGTTTTGTTGCACAAACTTCCGTTTATCTGTTTTAGAACAGTCCTTGAATTTAAAACAGTTGCCTATTTTGTGCCCATCCTTATTACAAAATAAGCAAGATTTTTTATTTCTAAAATCAGCCCTTAAATTCTCTTGAGTGGTTACTAAAGTAGATTTCATCTGTTTAAAATTAAAACTTTTGTTACTCCCAGGCATACTTTCAAACGCACAGCACCGTTTTTCAAGAAAATCAAGAAACTTAGCCAAATTTGGCAACGCTGTGCTATCTTTTTCAAGCTCATAAGTCCTAAGTGATTGAAAATCAAGTTTCTGTGAAAATATATAGACAAGTAACACGTCCCAACTATCAACGGGCAATTTTAATGCTTTCAATGAATTTAGATGTTGCCTTATATTTGTCAAAAATGCTCTAAGCTGAACCCCATCACCCTTTGTTATGACAGGAGTATCCAATAACCCTTTAATATGTGTATTGACAATGACAAGGTTGTTGTCATACCTTTTCTTCAATATATCCAATGCAATTGGGTAATTATCATGCGTCAATGACAAATCATTAACCAAATTCAAAGCTTCATTGGATAAAGCGCCTTTTAAATATAAAAATTTCTGGACGTCAGTCAATTGAGTACTGTCATCAATGAGAGCAGTGAATAAATCAATAAATGACTTCCAATCCTCATATTTACCCGAGAACGAGGGAGTATTTAAATTTGGCAACTTTACTCTACTTATCGAATCGCTATGTGTTTGCAGAGTAGGTTGTTGTGAATTACTAGAAGAATTATTGACACTAGTTGTATTTAAATGGGTTTGTATGACGGTTTTAATTTTAGCCAAAATTTTAAAATATTGATTCTCTATCAAAACTCTATCAGCCTCTTCAGCCTCATCCAAATCCTCAATTTTTGTTTGAATTGTACAATAATTCTCAAAATTCTTATTTAAATGAGTGTCCCTCACAGCAAGTTCATTAATATTTACATTAACGTCATTTTCATTAGTATTTACGAAATTTTCTATCCTAGTTATGGCCCTTTTAACCTTTGTACGCTCTTTCTTGAGGTCTTCCATGATAAAAATTCAATAAAAACACTGTTGGTCTGCTAACACAACACGATTTCGCAAAGTCCACAGAAAGTATAGTATAAAACAGTCTGACCTTGTTTGATCCAAATCCTTCTTGTTTTGGTATCACCTTGACCTTTCACCTTCTACGCAGCAACCCAGTATTCAGCAAATCCCATAAGTTTCAGCCAATTATTGTTGTCCACAAAACAACCCAAACTTCAATATCCGGCTCGCAGCTGGCCAAAATATGTACCAATCAGTACATTTATTTCCTTATTCCTTATTCCTTCGAAGAACCATCCTCAGGTAGAGGAAACCCAAATTAAACCAATAAACTAATTTGATTGATTTAAGTAATTGATCTGTATGTCCATAGGCACCTGGTGTGTATGATTAATACACCAAAAGTGTTTCAATGTATTATATTTTGCTGAAAATTGGTTTTTTAACAGAAGGTTTTTTATGAGCTTTTTTTATTCTTTTATTGACAACAACAATATTTTTCTTCTATTAGTTACAATTCAATTGTTTTTTACAGCCCTCTCCTCTCACAATCGAAAGTGCATTCCGCAAATGACAATCAATGTCATCACACATACAACCGGTGAACACTGCTTAGATGCAACAACGCAAAACAACAACATGCACATGTGAACGAAACACAATCCAAAAATAAACTAATTAACTAAATATTCGCAGGACAGAATCGGCTGAAAAGCAAAATAGTATTTTGTTTCAAATCACAACACCAACTTATCTCAAAAACTTCTCATAACACCTTGTATATTTTTTCATTGATTTCTATAGGAAATTTAATCGAGAATCCATCTGTGCAAAAATCAAGTCGATATCTCTTATGATTTAGGAGATATTATTTTTTTTCTCGATCCCTGGATAAATTATAGTCTTGGATTTTGTTGACTTTGACCCAACTTATCTTCAAAATTCCTCGTAACACTCTGTATATTTTTCCAATGAATGTTCTAGAAAATTTAATGGGGAATCCATCTGTTCAAAAATTGAGTCGATATCTCTTATGGTTTAGGAGATATTAATTTTTTCCTCGAGACCTGCATAAATCATAGTTTAAGACTTTCTTGACTTTGACCCAACTTATCTCAAAAACTTCTCATAACACCTTGTATATTTTTTCATTGATTTCTATAGGAAATTTAATCGGGAATCCATCTGTGCAAAAATCAAGTCGATGTCTCTTATGATTTAGGAGATATTATTTTTTTTCTCTCGAGACCTGCATATATTGTTTAAGACTTTCTTGACTTTGACCCAACTTATCTCAAAAACTTCTCATAACACCCTGTATATTTTCTCATTGATTTCTATAGGAAATTTAATCGGGAATCCATCTGTGCAAAAATCAAGTCGATGTCTCTTATGATTTAGGAGATATTATTTTTTTTCTCGATCCCTGGATAAATTATAGTCTTGGATTTTGTTGACTTTGACCCAACTTATCTTCAAAATTCCCCGTAACACTCTGTATATTTTTCCAATGAATGTTCTAGAAAATTTAATGGGGAATCCATCTGTTCAAAAATTGAGTCGATATCTCTTATGGTTTAGGAGATATTAATTTTTTCCTCGAGACCTGCATAAATCATAGTTTAAGACTTTCTTGACTTTGACCCGACTTATCTCAAAAACCCCCCATAACACCCCGTATATTTTTTCATTGATCTCTATAGGAAATTTGATCGGAAATCCACCTGTGCAAAAATTAAGTCGATATCTCTTATGGTTCATGAGATATTAATTTTTTTCACGAGACCTGCATAAGTTATACTTTAAGACTTTCTTGACTTTGACCCAACTTATCTCAAAAACTTCTCATAACACCTTGTATATTTTTTCATTGATTTCTATAGGAAATTTAATCGGGAATCCATCTGTGCAAAAATCAAGTCGATATCTCTTATGATTTAGGAGATATTATTTTTTTTCTCTCGAGACCTGCATATATTATAGTTTAAGACTTTCTTGACTTTGACCCAACTTATCTCAAAAACTCCTCATAACTCCTCGTATATTTGTTCATTGATTTCTATAGGAAATTTAA
Source organism: Orchestes rusci (assembly GCA_958502075.1). Lineage (NCBI taxonomy): Eukaryota > Metazoa > Arthropoda > Insecta > Coleoptera > Curculionidae > Orchestes > Orchestes rusci. The sequence continues at coordinate 2,307,894 of OY293309.1, forward strand.
TCGGGAATCCATCTGTGCAAAAATCAAGTCGATATCTCTTATGATTTAGGAGATATTATTTTTTTTCTCGATCCCTGGATAAATTATAGTCTTGGATTTTGTTGACTTTGACCCAACTTATCTTCAAAATTCCTCGTAACACTCTGTATATTTTTCCAATGAATGTTCTAGAAAATTTAATGGGGAATCCATCTGTTCAAAAATTGAGTCGATATCTCTTATGGTTTAGGAGATATTAATTTTTTCCTCGAGACCTGCATAAATCATAGTTTAAGACTCTTGACTTTGACCCAACTTATCTCAAAAACTCCTCATAACACCCCGTATATTTTTCCATTGATCTCTATAGGAAATTTAATCGGGAATCCACCTGTGCAAAAATCAAATCGATATCTCTTATGGTTTAGGAGATATTTTTTTTATCGAGCCTTGCATAAATTATGTATAGCTTCAAACTTAGTTGATTTCAACCCAACTTCTCTCCGAAATTCTCCACAACACCCTGTATATTTTTTCAACGATTTTTATAGGAAATTTAATGGGGAATCCATCTGTGCAAAACTTAAGTGAATTTCTCGTGTGGTTGAGGAGATATTATTTTTTTTCTCAAGCCCTGCATTTATTGTTGTTGATTTTTACTTGACTCAAAAATTCCTCACCCTGTATAAATATTGGTACACTGATATAAAAGCGAAAACCAGTATTTTTCCCAGAGAGTACGATGCGACGTATAAATGCTAATACCGGAATAATACTGGGTGAAGTCGGTATAAGTACCGGCACATTCCGATTTCCGATATAAAAGATATACCGGTATACCTTTTTTTGATATGAATACGGTAGTACCCGTACCATACCAGTACTCTTCAATACTGACTACCGGTATAAAATTCCTCATCATACCGCATAATATAAAACCAAACCATACCATTTTCCAGTTGGTATACCGTAATACCGTGTAGATGCGAATTCTGGTCTACTGATTACAGACGGTATAACTACCGGCACATTCCGGTATAAAAGTTATACCGTTATACCTTTTTTCGGTATGATAACGCAATACCGATATTTTTCAATATACCAAATACCGGCATAAAAGTTCTCATAATGCACAGGCCCACGTGAGATGCCGTTTTAGTGTTTATTATTATTCTTTATTTAGACATCATTATTATTATAGTGTTTAAATGGCTAGAACATTTATATTTTTGTTTTTATATCGACAGTCTAAGCTACGATTCAACAGATTATGGCGTCTTCTTCGCAGGACTTTTCAGCCTGTAGCCTGTTTTGGTTCCTCCATAGATAGTATATCTATGGATTCCTCTCCCCTGAGTTCGTATTGTGTGTAGTTTAATAATGGATCTCATAAATAACAATAGTACTTCCGTGTTCACTTCATTAAATACATTTATTTTTGAAAATATTTCTAACTGGTCAATTTGGAGAAGATTTAGGTACCTCTATGCAGTTTTGTAACATAGTCCAAAATTGATGTGCCATTCAATATAAAATCAACTTACCTTGTATTGAAGCAGTCAGCATACCGTTTCCCACATACTCAACATGAGAAGCTGTGCCCCCCGAAACCAATGCCACTTGATTTGATTCTTTAAAGTCTTTACGTACAATGACATCGCCAAATTCGAACAAACATACATTTTGGTTAATTTGCGAATAACCCTTTACCCCAGAATCTTTACTTTCATTTACCTTTTGTTCCATTTTTGAATCCAAAACTTATTGAAATTTGAAAATTTTGCCGGTTATCAATTTATCAAAATAGGATAAATAAGTGTGAAGTTAGCTTTGTAGTTTAGGTGGTGCCATTATTGACGAAAGAACGAAGAGGACTCCTAACCGGACGACGTCCTATTAGAAGGCGCTGACGCTAAGAAATCACGTGAACATTCTAGTCCGACATTTTCAGAACATTTTCTTTATCCGTGTAATACAGGGTGATGCATGCGGAAATGTCAATTCCTCAAGTAAGTATTCGGGGCTCAAAAATAAACATAAAAGTTTATATAAAAATGGGTCCATAGAGCTTTTGGTTTCGAAATACAGGGTGTTAACGTTTAATAATTCTCCTATTTTTTATATAGAATCTATAATAATAATAATGTGTTTATTCAGCATCAGTGTTTCATATAGTATAACAATGTTTGAAAATCATGATTTGTTACAAATTACCTTATTCGAAGATGTCGGAGTTCTAAATTTTGTACAGTCATACAAGCCTACTTTACACCGATAACTCGTTTAGTTTGGTCCGATAGGACCAAGTGGGTGGGGATAGTACGGTAGGACCAATGATTGCTTCTCGCCCGTTTTCACCGTCTTGCAACGCCTGAACCAAATGAGTACGCGCGCAATTCGTCAAATGTCAAAAACAAGTCTGGAATTATTTATAAAAAAAACATAAGTAAGTACGCTCAGATTGCCTTAGAAACTCAGAACCAACACAATTCACAATAATAACAATCAACCTAACCTCATAATTTTGATCCAGATCGAACCAAATCTAGTTCGGTACACTTGCTGGCGAATGCCGGACCAGCTTAGTCCGCACCTGTTTACACCATTCGAACCAAATATTTGGTTCTGATATAGTTCGAACTTAGTACTTGGTCCGCGGACCAAGTTGTCGGTGTAAACTAGGCTACAGACTGAAGGCAGTGTACGCACTACGCCCCAATTGTTTACCATTTTTTAGCTCAAAATATGTTTAGGTTTCTCGGAACTGCGATGGGGAAATACCCGGTTTTTCACAGCTCGAAACTTGAATTGTATAAGTCACATAAATAGAGCTAATCGAGGCCGGGAAGCATCAGTTCTGGATCGACACCCGCTACCGAAGTGTTAAAAGGTGGTCCGGGGTGTGCAATAATTTTCGACCCATTTCCATTAAACCTTACGAAAAAGTCTTGCCGTTTTCTTTCGCGAACGTAGAGAAAAGTGCGCACAGGCAGAGCTCCACTATTTATGTTATTTATCTAAAATTAGACGTCTAATCGTCACCGCAAAGAGGGCCAATTCTCGATATTTAGCTTCGCGTCGAAGATATCAAAAGAAGTTACAGAAAAAAGTTTTTCTCAAATGTATTCTTACCTGGGATACCGAGTTTCAAGAGAAAATTCCAATTTTTATTTTTGGATTTTTCTTGGATCAAACCAATTACCCAATAAAAATTATGTCTTCTCGTGATCTTAAAAATTGTTGTAGGGAAGTCATTATATTGAAAAGGGGTCGAATTTTCAGTTTCTATGGAAATCATGTTTTGTCAAACGGAAAAATGAATGTGAACTATAATATGTCCAAGAGACGATCACCAATAATTTCATACGACATATCCCATAGAACTTGCTTGGACACTCCACCTCCTACATTTTTCAGATTTTTGAATATGCGTGCTCCATTTTTGTCATGAATAATTTTTCAAAATTAGAGAATACCCATATTTGGGTCTATCGATTCCAGAAACAAAGGACATCATATTTGATGCTTGGGTTATATTTTGTATAATATCTTCAATGCTTTCTACAAAATACTTATTAAATTCACATGCTATATGTCTGCCTCTTATTGTCAATCTTGTCTACCTCAGAGCTTATCAGTTATGGTTTGTCTTTATTATATTGGAGTGAAAATTGGTATCCGGCGGGGGTTTTTTGGTATCACTAATTCGAATCTATTCTAATCTTAATAAGGCTCTTTTACTTTGTAGGGGGCGCCACTCACATGTCTTCCTCACTTCTTGCCTGCCCGTATCTATAAAAACTTTTGTATGTTTATTTTTGGGCCTTGAATACGTACGTGAAGTATTAACCTCTCCTCATGAATCACCCTGTATAAATTTTATCCCATTAATTATTTCAAAGATAGCTGAAATTGAGTGAGTGTTCATAATATACGCGACACTTCAGTGTTAAAGCTCGTCCAAAAATATGACGAAAAGTGTCTAATCAACTTATACCCTCTAAAATTCACTATTTTCCCTCTACTTATGTGTTGAAAGTTAAAAATACGTTTTTGGCGAATATTTCCGGAACCGTTTATCGTACAGAAAACAGCTTTTCTGAGCATTTTTCACTCTTGATAAGCTATGTTTTTTGCGGAATATATTTTTTTTTAAGTCATAATTGGTGAAGGTTTTGGAGGGGTAGTGGATGTTTTTCTCTCCGACTTCTACGCTACTGTTTTGAGACGCCCATTTGAACCGCCAATGTTTTCTGCACAAACAGGGTACTCATCGTCATAAGCTCTAAAGTTGACCGTTTTCGCGAAAAACCATTTTTTATGTTGAAAAACATGGTAAATCTTTTGATTTTTTTTTATTACTGATTAAACAAAATTCATTGAAACGTCAGAACAAGTAAAAAACAAAACGTAAATGAATTAAAAAAAAAACAATAATAAATCAAAAACAGTTAACTTGAATGTTGGAAAAGTGTCCGCAGTTAGCTTCAATAGCCAATTTCAACACTAGCCTAGTTTATACCGAAAACTTGGTCCGCGGACCAAGTACCAAATCTGGACTATATCCGAACCAAATATTTGGTTCGAATGGCGTAAACAGTTGCGGACTAAGCTGGTCCGCTCTTGGTTCGGTACTCGCCAGCAAGTGTACCGAACTAAATTTGGTTCGATCTGGATCAAAATTATGAGGTTATGTTGATTGTTATTATTGTGAATTGTGTTGGTTCTGAGTTTCTAAGGCAATCTGAGCGTACTTACTCATGTTTTTTTTGGTTACGAATTGTGTTGATGAATAATTTCGACTTGTTTTTGACGTTTGACGAATTGCGGGCGTACACATTTAGTTCACGCGTTGCAAGACGGTGTAAACGGGCAGAAAGCAAGCGTTGGTCCTACCGTACTATCCCCACCAGCTTGGTCCTATCGGACCGAACTAAACGGGTTACCGATGTAAACTAGGTTACTCTGTATCCCGAAAATGCTATAGGGACGAGCTATCACATCCTGAAGTCCTGGGCATATATTATGAAACACCGTGTATATTGTGTATTTGAAGTGAGTTTTTATTCTATTTATTCAAGAAATATACCAAGCGATGATTGTTTATTCACAGTTTATTCATCTAACCGGTGAAAGTATGCTTTTTTATATGGAAGAAATTAATCTAATTCACATATCATTTCAAAATTTGAACAAAAATTTATAAATTTACACTCTATCCACAACCAAGTCACTTACGTAAGCAATCTTACACGTGATCAGACATAGCGAAACGATTGAATTGGTCACATGTGTTGGGTTATCTCACGATAGTTTTTCGATAGTTTTCCTTTGTTTGATCACCTATCTTGGAAACATTTTATGAAAGAATGAACAATCTGGCAATGTCCTTTCTGTGGACTACTACGATGGGCAGAGATGAGTATGGGTGCGTTTTTTCCAGCTGTCTTGTTTGGCGCAGTGGGCGTTTATTTTTTTGTGACGTATCAAGTGACACTGACACTGACACTACTGACATGTGTAGTGACTAGTGACGAGTGACGAACTGAGACAAGTGGTAGTGAGTAGTGACAGTGAGAAACCCGTTTTGCATTTCATTTCCTTTTATGGACAACATAACCGCTACAAATCATCAAATCAAATAACAACCGTAAATAGTAAACAGGTATTCATCTGAGATAACGTAATTTTGTACACTTTCGCCATTAAGTTATTTTTGCGATTCCAATCTTTTGGAGCCGGAAGCCTACCTGTTAAGTGAAACCGGATTTTTGTACAAAAATAATGTCGTACGCTTGCAGTAAGTATACAACTCATTTATTTGGAATATTTTTGTTCTAACCTATATTTTGTTTAATTTTTATAGAGAGTATTTTTGCTACCTTGCCGAAAACTCAAAGAGGTCAACCACTTGTTTTGGGTGGAGATCCAAAAGGCAAAAATTTTCTTTACACGAATGGAAACTCTGTTATTATTCGTAATATAGCGGTAAGTGATGATATTTGCTAGATAATCCAGTGTTTTTGGATGTATTTTCGTGAATGTTCTATCTGATAGAAATTGGCTTGTTTCCAATACTTCGCAATATTATTATACATTTCGTTTTTATTTTGACGGAATAAGTGGGTAAACGAGATCAAAATATTTTCGAATTAGACAACATTGTGGTTTACTACAACAGTTTAGTATTCAGTAGAACTTGGAAATATCCTGGGCACTCCAGGTTGAATTGTTTCAATGATTTTAGGAGTGGATTTTCATTTTCATGTCCTTATATTTAGAATAAGACGTGTGTTAACACTGTTAACATTCTCATACGCCTCCTTAATGTGGAATCATCAATCAAGCCTGCCCAGGGCCCAGCCCTCTCTCTTGATCTAAAATAATCCATGAGCAGAGCCGCCTGTATACGCTAGGTTTCTGTGACGTCATGACGTCAGCTGTCAGACGGAAATATCCAAACAAACTATTTTTTATTACCTCAAAAGCTGACTTTCCACTCGGCTAATCAAGTACGCACTAACGGGACTCACGATAAATGTAATACACACAAAAATATAGTCCAAAGAAGTCCAAATTAAACATAAACACTGATTTCAAACTCACACAATACAAAACCAAATGTCACAAAAGCTTGTTTGGATACCAAATTCGGCCACGACCAATCATATCGTGCCTGTGACGTTTTCAAAAACGTCGCGTATTGTAATACAAGCCCTGAAGTAATAGTTTTGGCAACACCGCGTGTGGTCTCGATTGAGGTTAGGTTCACTTCTAGTTCCAACTATAACACCATAGACGGCTCTACAAATATTCAACCAAAACAATATGGCGACGTGCCTAGATAGTGCTTTTTGGTTTATCAGTTTTAATCATTATTATCAACTGTCCTCCAGAAACTGAGGAAATCACATCCCAAAATCTGTAACCATCTACCTATCTTCCAGTTTTATTGTTCAAAATTAATATTTTTTTCCAACAAATCATAAAACTATTGTTAGGTTCGGATATGTTTTATGTGAATTCTTATGTTATAAGCTGATGAACATCAAACTTTTGATAATATAAGTTATTCTTTCAAATTACAGTTTCATTGAACATTTTTCGTATCTCGTAAGCGTTATATACCTTGATTTTCAAAGCAATCTTCAATCAATGCAAAATTTTGACCACTGGCAACGTTAGATGTTAGATGCGACGTTGCAATTGTTACTTCATGGCTTGTATTACAATAAGGGGACCCCTTATCGCTTATTAGAGAGATTTTAAGCCACTTATTTGGTTGACGTTATCCCTTATCCGTTATACTAAGCATGCGCAGTGGTGCAAAAATAAGGTATAACGTTAATAAGCGATAAGGGGTCCCCTTATTAAAGAAGAAATAAGGGAAAGTTAAGGTTTTAGCATTAGTGCCAAATTGTATTTACGTTAAGTTGCATACGATATGAAAAATATATTTTTGCATAGTAATGACTTTTAAACATATACATGTTTGATTTAACATATGTGTAAAAACGAGTTAAAGCATTTTTAAAGTACTAATTTGTTTTCAAAAGATAAAATATTCTTCATTTGGCAACGTCGCTGCAAGTTGAACGTAATTTTAGTGGTCATGCGCTGTCAATTGACATTTGTCAGTTATATGTTTTGTTGTGTTTTCAACTTATAGACCTTTTATAGACTGCCACACGAAATAAGGTTATTATAATGGAAGTGTTTAGAAAAAGAGGTGGTACTAACTCGATGGGATCAAAAATATCATGCAGAATGACTGCTCTTAACAAAGTCATGGTCTATACGTCCTTGAAGATCTCGACGTCTTATAATATTTTGAATAATATCTTCCATGATGTACAAAAAACAAAACACGAAGGCGATATAAAACATAAACATATACCTAGTACGTAAACAAAAAATCTGAGATTACTTTTTGGCGGCAACTTTAAACACTTCACTTTCTAATAACACTGCGTGCGCAGGACTAAAATTAGGTTTAGCGTTAACGTAGGTGTCAAATTTATACGCTTCAAAAACTCATTTTGCTCAAACTGACTTCCCTTATGCACCAGAAACTGGGCATGCTCAGAATAACGTTTAAGGGATAAGGTAACTTGAATTAAGTGGCTTAAAATCTCTCTATTAACGTTATACCTTATTTTTGCACCACTGCGCATGCTTAGTATAACGGATAAGGGATAACGTCAACCAAATAAGTGGCTTAAAATCTCTCTAATGTAGGGGTTCTTTACCCTACCACGAGCCCATTTCAAAATCGGTCGGATTCTTGTGCTGCAGGCAACCAGCAATTAGTCAAATCATCAATGTACAGGGTGATTGTTTATATTTTACTCAATAGATATCTCAGTTAGTTTTGGTTCTACAAAGAAGTTTAAATGAGCAAATTTGCAGTATTTTGCATGTACAGTCAGAATCCGATACCAAGAAATGCCAAAATGCATTATGGTATTTTTCAAATGGGAAACCCTGTACATTTTTGGCTAGATTAATAGATCTTTTTCTTCTGATTCCAAATATACCATACATGTTGGTATCTGATTCAGTCGTTTCTGCGCTATTCAAGTTCAAAGTCTCCAAAAATCTCATTAAGGTGACATTATCTTGATACAGTAGATTCCAGATCAACGTAATGTAATTCTTATGAATCAGAAGAAAAAGATCTATTATTAATCTAGTCAAAAATATACGGGGTTTCCCATTTGAAAAATACCATGTTGTGTAAAATTTTCAGGTTTTCGATCCCTTTTGGCATTTTTTGATAAAGGATTCTGAATGTCCATGAATGATACTGCAAATTTGCTCATTTAAACTTTTTTGTAAAACCAAAAATAACTAAGTAAAATAAAACAATCACCCTGTACAGTGAGGACATAAAGTCCGTTCCCCCCGCTCTAACTTTTGAATCGCTAGGTATAATTGAACAAAATTTGGATGGGTAGTATGGGAGCAAATTCTCCATTTTTCGTAAAAAAAATACAGCATAAAATGACAGCTGAGTGCCATTTTGAAACTTTTTTTGAATGATCATTTGAAAGGTCTTCTCATTCTTTATTCAACCCCAGATTTTGAAAGCATTTGGTGCAACGGTGACCAATTAAAGTGAGTTCGCAGTTGTGTATTTTTTTTACGTCTACATGATACGGCTGAAATTATGAAATAGACATTTTATTTATTGTCTCTAACCTAATTTCAGTAAATACCTAACCTAATATTGAAGAACTAAAAAAAAAGAAAAATTTCAAAAGATGTTGAAAATTTCTAATACTTCTTGGCAGATAAACATTCTCTTGGAAAATTCTTCCCTTACATCATGAAAAGTCTGAGGCCTTATTCCTGCACACACATCGATGATTCTTTGACGCAAATTATTCAGAGACTCCGGAGCTGTTTTAAATACTTGGGATTTCACATAGCTAAGTGGTGAAAGATCTGGGGCTCGAGCAGGCGTTCCTATCACCCCTATCACTCCAATATCTACAATTTTGGGGGGTTTACTTTTCCATTAAAAAAAAAAAAAAGAAGCAAATATATCGCAGATAATTGGGATTAGCTAACATTTCTGTCATCACCTCGAAAAACTCCAGTCGTCTGTCTGGGTCTCGTTCATGTTACCACACCACAACAGTATCGATACTTTTTTCTTCTGCTCATCTGCATCTGAGACCAACTTGGAACAGGATATTGATTTGATACATTTAGCGTTTTCATGGAGTATGGTATCATGAGACCATTTCAGATTGGTCTGTCATTAACGTCACTTCCAGCTCGTACGAGTTTACGCTCGAAACTCTCCGAGTTCTACACTGGTGCACTCTTGCGTTTTTTATTACGCTCGGAGACTCGGAGCATGTTTTAGTTGGAACCGAGCAGCCGGGTAGGAAAGAGGAGTGGACGGAGATTTTTCATCTGACATACACAACGTACAACGTACAGGGTTTTTCTTTATATATTGACACCCCCCTTATCTTTTTTATTTGACGTTTCTGAAAAAAGTGTCCCAGATAAAAGTTTAATGGTTTTGAGTAGATTTTTTGAAAAACTCTATTTCGCAAATATAGGGTGCTTCAGAAAGTCTGGGCGTGGTCCAGCTTTCTTATTTCAAATGAGAACCCTACTTTTTTATTCGATTTTCATATTCTCCTGAACATTCTAAATATTTTCTATGTATAGCATACCCTATACTTAAAATTGATGTATAAAAAGATATTGACCTTTGAATGTTGCCTTTTTACAGATTTTTTTTATAGAAATTGGATATAAAAAAAGCATACAAACATATAAAAACAATCTTATATTATTATTTCATCAGGGTAAGCTAAACCGTTGATAATATCGAAATGAGCAAAATGGATTTGAATACAGGATGCCCCAGTGCAGTTTGTGAAATGTTCTTCAATATAGGTACAGGGTGTATCATTTTTGCAGAGCAGGCATCAACAAAGTTTTTTTAAATGGCATCCTCGATTCATCTTTAAATATTTGAATCTGCACCTTTTCGAGCATCTCAAATCCGTTTTTTTTGTAATTCGCTTAAACCGTTCAAAAGTTATTCCATTTTTTTCTAAAAATTGATGCGTTTGCAACCATTGATTAAAGATACCACAGAGCACTTGGTTTTTGAGATATCAAGTTGAGATTTTGCCAGTGTTTAAGTAACTGTCTGGGGTATCTTTTGGTGGCAATGCCGTCGATTTGGTTTATGCTACCACTGTGCTGTGACACTTCATTGTTGCGCCATAACTTAGTGTTCGAGGTATACTGAAAAAAGTTCAAAAAAGCGGCGAAACTTTAAGGTGTTCTGCAATTTTCTTTGTGAAGCCGACGTCTGGTGAGGTGGCAAACCTAAGATTCGGATTCAGCAGACCAAAAAACATTTAAAACCAGTGAAAAAAAGCTTCTTCATTTTTCTTCCAGCAAAAAACCTTTGCTTACTGGAGTAATTAGTTCGTGTACTCTGAACTATGAATGATTTAGTAGACTGGAAACACGGAAAATATAATCTCCATTCATGTTCTAATGCTTACTTTTGGTTATCCAAAAAAGAATTTTAATTTTCCCTACCATTTTCAATTTAATTTCCCTATTCTCGTCCAATCGATAGATTTATTTGACTAAAAATTATATTTCGACATAAAACTGATTTTCCAGAATCCTGCTATCGCCGATGTTTACACTGAACATTCTTGCCAAGTGAACGTTGCCAAATATTCACCAAGCGGATTTTACATTGCTTCCGGAGGTAAGCGGCTTCACTTATCAAAAACCAGTCTTATTGACTATCACATCCAGACCAATCGGGAAAAGTTCGAATTTGGGATACAGTCAACAAGGAGCACATCCTCAAAAATGAATTTCATCCATTTGGTGGACCAATCAAGGACATTGCCTGGTCGCCAGACAATCAACGTATGGTGGTTGTTGGGGAAGGTCGAGAACGATTTGGACATGTTTTCATGTCCGAAACTGGTACATCTGTGGGTGAAATTTCCGGACAGTCTAAACCCATCAATTCATGTGACTTTAGACCTACCAGACCTTTTAGGATTGTCACTGGTAGTGAGGATAATACTATTGCTGTTTTTGAAGGACCACCGTTCAAGTTCAAGATGACCAAACAGGTGAGTTGTTTATGGACAATTTGCGCCTTTTTTCAAAAGTGAAAAATCTTGATTTTACTGATTACTTGCAATTGAACGATCACACAAACGTCGGTTATTTTTTATGTGTCATATTTTATTACAGTACTTATTATCACGTTTTTACATAAAAACTGTTGCACTGATTCCTGATAGCATTGTGAATTTTTAATCACATTATAAAAGCTGGATATCACCTTATCAGCCAAACTGTATTTTTCTATGAATAAACGATGACTAATGTCATTGTGTTTGACTTGAGATAAAACGTTTGTTTACAGGACTTCATCCATTAATTAATGAGATAAACATGGTGTATTGATTCCAAATTAGCAGGTATACACTTATTCCAAAAAAACTCATCAAAATAGAATTATTTTGAGAGTTTCACTTCGTGTTTTTTCTGTTTTTAAGGTTTGTAAATTAGTCGAGGAAAATACGCATAGCATTACTCCGTTATTTTTGGTTTCAGGAAGAAATTCATAATAACCTTTTATGTTTAGAAAAGTGTGGCTTATCAATTATGATAAAAATATACACGGTGTCCTTAAAAAAAAAACGCCGCCCTTGAAATGACGACTTTTCTGGACGAGAAATGATGTTTTTATTGTCAGAAAATAGACTGTCTAGGACGGTTTTTAAATGACAACTTCTCGTTATCATTATGAACTGGACAGCCACATTTCACCTGACAATTATTGGTCTTCTTGGATTTATTCTTCCAGGGTCTGTGCAACAAGACAATTTGGAAAAACGGCGCTTACTAAAAAACAAATTCAACAATAGATGGATAAACTTGGCTAGATCAAAAGTAATTTTTTTTTAACCAAAATTCTCACTGGTTGGATACTGCTATTCAAATATATCATTGGTAAGGGTGGATAACAGGGATAGATTCGATTAAAAAATATATATTATTTCCTAAAATCACAAATTTTACAATTTTTTATCAAGTGAGAGTCAACATAGACTATATCATATTTAATCTAACGGAGCAAGTCAGAATAATTATACAGGGGGGTCGAAAAATAAGAAAATGTAAAAACTATTATAAGAGTGAGCTATCTTTATTTTTTGTTTAGCAACGAAGTGGCGAAAAAAGATTTTAAATCTTATCCAAAGACTTATCTAAATTTTCTACACAATATCTCGATTATTTTAAATAATTTTTAAATGTGAGAAAGAGAGGCTTTTCGTATACCTCCAGTTTAAAAATAACTCCCCCGTCATACAAAGGTAAAGAATATGTGAAATGATAAAAAAATTATAATCAAAATTTTAAAACTTAACAGAAAAATAAAATTTGGAATACGGAGTTAAAATTTTGGAATAAGTCTTTGGATAGGATTTATAGTACAAACAGTGCTTTTTGTACAACAAAGAATAAACAAAGAATTGAAAATCAAAAATAAATAATCAATACACTGCTGACAAGTCCGACAAATGACAAGTTCAGAGAGAAAATGAATAAAATTATATAAATTTATTATTTACAGCCATATGCACCGTATGTGAGCTTAGCCAATCTCGATTAATTTTTAAAGTTAGATTAAGCGGTGTTTTGTATGCACCGAAGAATTCGCTGCAAGGATCGTTAATCCCTGGGGCGGGATTCCGTGTACTGTGGAATTTCATAGCAACACGTCGCTCTCTGTGTAAAATGATGGGAAAGCGACATGTTGCTAGAATTCCACAGGTACACGGAATTCGGGTCCTGGTGAGACATTTGACAACGTCACAAAATAACCTGGAAAAAAATATCAACTACAATTTTGAAATTCATGTTGAGTGATTTGTATTGAGTTTTGCTATTTGCTTACAAGTTTTAATGAAAAATGAGCAACTATATGGATCAGTTACATCTGCAAGCCTGATATGACGTTTAGCAAACATTAGCCAAGGGGTTTTTCTTGTAAATTCAATATTTTGGTGTAGGTATCAACTTTCATTCTTGAATCATTCCTATATTTCCTGTTCCTCTTTTCTTGGGCTTAGATTTCATGATAGTGAGGGATTATAATATTATACTGTATACCTGGTCTAATACAGCAAGAATAACAATCCCATCCCCCTGATGATAAATAAAAACATCACTTTTTACAACACAAAAAAATATATATTTTAGAAGAAACAAGTGTTTAATTAAATGATTTTGTGAGGAATGCCCCGAGGAATGCCCATTGATAAATTGACAATATTGTATAATTCTCAAAATCATTATCTGCCTAGGTACTTTGAAATTATTACAAATTTGTACAACTTTTGGAAAACGCATCGTTTGACAACTCAAGGAAAGAGGAAAAACAAATATAATTAAGTAAAATGATTTCTTATATAGTTGATAAAAACACAAACCTTCTTATATTGGGATTTCTGTTATAAATTGGAACTTGGATGAAGTCAAGAAAATTGAATGAAAAAATCTCATTTGGGAAAATAAATAAAAAGTGATGAGACCATCAGTTTGAAAGGATTTTATTTTAGTTTATCTTGTAGAGAGGATTAGTATCTAAAGCTTGAATAAAAAAAGTAAATCAACAAGTCTATTTGTTTATGGGAGTCTGGGTTTACCCATAAACTTAAAATTTTGAATTGAATTAGAATAAGACAAAACTTTGAGATAGGTAGACATTAGATACCTCTACAGGATATAGATAGGTAGTTACCTACTCTCAACACCAATCCAAATTGAGTCGATCGATTGAATGATAAAAAATCATAGGTAAAATATGCGGTATATCCGAGTGTGATAGGTACACTGTTTTTTTTTGTACCTACCCAAGATTAGTTGATATATCAATCAACCTTGGTACCTACCCACAAAAATGGGTACCTATTCAATTCAATATTCTATTGAGCAATTCGCATTATGATGAGTGTATTGTGGAGCAATAAATATTGCTTGATATTGAGATCTATTTTGTATAGTACTCATTGACTCGAGCATTGACTATACCTATTGGAATTGGAAAAGAATCCTACACCAATCGATGATTTTTTAAAAATCTAAATAATCCTCCGTTAATATTTCACTCTCATAGTTTTGTCTTTAGTCGCAAAACCGCAAAATCTCTACGAAAAACATAAACAAATGAAAGACTAGGTTAGAGTTCGTTGAAATTCTTCGATTAAGCCTAGAAAATGGGGCGATCAGAGTTAAGCGACCGATTCAGGCTTAAGCGCTGCGGTGCATCAAAAAATTGGAATATAATCGCGATAAAGACTTCATCCGGATTAGATTTCTACGGTGCATATACCCCTTAATATCTTCTCTCTGGACAAGTTTAGTGAGAACTGTCAATGTCAATCATGGTTACAATAGGTGTGTTCCCGTATTCTTTTGTGGTGCGGATTCATTGTCACCGAGATTGGCACGTGAATAGTTCCTTTTAGTATGCTAGACTGTCACGTGGTTATTAGATTCAGATGCGTTGGGATCCAAGGAATCGTTGCTAAGCGACCTACTTTTGCGACCGCGGGATTTAATCTCCTTGAATAGCTCTTGAAAAGTTAAGATAGGAATGTGCAATCCATTTTTCTCTAACTTGAATAGTTTGAGTTTTAAAGCATGTCAAAGTTGCAAAAATGCCATTTTTAAAACGCGATATCTCGATAACGGTTGAATTTAGGAACATTAGTTGTATCACAATTTTTGTTCCAAATTGAAGAAATAATTGAAATATCAATCAATATACAGGGGGTTCCATTTAAAAAAATCATACTTTTTCGTGCCATACTTTTGTGACGCACCCTGTATGTTTCCAAATATTTTCAGAATGTGCGCTATTTACACCTCTAACCTGTGACGCATATTGATATTGATATTTTTCATATCCTATATGATAAAACCTACTTTACTCTATCGTTAGGACACCCTGTACAAAGGTAAAAAATGATAAAAAAATTAGAATCAAAATTTTAAAACTTAACAGGAAAATAAAATTTGGAATACGGAGTTAAAATTTTGGAATAAGTCTTTGGATAGGATTAAAAATCTTTTTTTTTCTTATTTGCTACTTTCCTCCAAAACGAAAAATTAAGGTTTTCTACTCTTAATAGTATTCTTGTTTTTCGATTTAATCGTACAGAATAGCTTGAAGTACCCTAAAGGCAAGATTAATCTCAAAATTGTCTTTTTTATTGGGATTGTTCAAACAATACCCATAGCCCAAGTTGGAGACTGCATAAACTCAACTAAACCAAATTAGAGTGTGGAATCTAAAAGAAACACTGTATAGTGTGGTCACGGGAAAACTAAAACCTCTTGTAGCTTGTCGAAAATGTTCACACATTTTGAAGAATTCGATTTTTATTGTTTAACTTAATCACCCTGTATCTAGGAAACGGAGCAATTTCGGAATGAGGTAAGTTGCTTTGAATCGGCCTATTTTGACGTCAGGAATATGTGGTGTGATTTTGTAAACACCTTTTACAGACACCTTGTACAATAATATACAGGGAGCCTATTTAAAAAAACGTATGTCGAACGCGAACTTCAATTATTGACTTTTGGATATAGCCATTGACTATAAAAAAAATAGACCTAGCTTGTCGATCATACATTAGCTTCAACAAAACAAATATACCTATTTCTTTCTATACCCCCACCACAGTCTATCCAACAAAGCTCTGCCCCTTAATATTTAGCACCAGCATCATTGCCAAGTGTCCAATTATTTTACTCTCCATATTTATCAACAGTTAAAACACGATAAAATCAACTCTCATCTAATACTGCATATTTAAAGATACAACAAGAACTATATTTTTGGCATCCAAATATGTATTTTTCATTCGGGCACGATTCATTTAACAATAACTTATCATCATCTCCTTGAAAAATGCCTCGAAAATCTGGCAACAAGATCAGGTTTCTTGTACTTGCGATCTGTCAGTCGCGTCTCTATTTCACGTTCAACGGTGTTGCTTTCTTATTGTCTTTGTGTTAAGTGCTCAATATGCCTTGTTTTTGTGTGATTTTTACACTATTTGTGATGTGACGATATTATTAGTACATTAAGAGGATTCATCCGGTCTGAAATTTTACTCAATGCAAGCATTTTTCTGGAATGCACCATTTTTTTATTACATCACCTTTTGGAACAATTCAAGTCTTATTAGGTAGGTAAGATATCAAACTAGGCAACCCAATATCTATTATTTTTAAAAACGCTAACAAAAACGGTATCTCAATGGTCAAAAAATATGAAAAATCTACATATTCCGCACCCCTTGTGAGAGACGTATAATCCGTTAAATCAAAAAATTCGAGAGTGTATTAACTGAATTGAACCTTTCTGAGATCATTTCTGACAATTTTCATTTGATATAATTAAACAGAAATCAGTAATACCTTCCACAAAATCTCATGTAATTCACAATAAATTGCCACCGTCTTCGAACAAAATCTATACCCATCTCTTTTGAGGCGTAATGTTTACTTAGTTTGGTTGCCGGCGTGATGTCTGTTTTCATCACGTCAGCCCGCGGGCTGACGTGATGAAAACTTATTTTGCTAGCAGTCCTTTTTGGAGCGGATGAATCCCCTTAATATGGTGCGAAAGTGTCGAGTTTTTGATAAATTGGACCATAAAAACCAGGACTTTTCGTTCCATCAGTAAATATACTGCCATCTTGATTTTAAAATAGATTCTAGGACCTCCTACCTTCTTACTTCAGTGGCGTATTATGTATTTTTGGAAATTTTTTGCATTTCATAATGAGAAAGTAACACAAAAATCAAAGTAATAACAAGCTTTGCTCATTTACATGAAGGACATTCCATAACACTATGTAACTACAAATTTTGAACATTTTGAAATCTCACTGGAAAGTAGTAATTTTTGAAAAAAAAAATGTGAGGTAATAATTTTTGAGAAAACACTTTGTAAATAAGACATGCTTACATAACATTAGTAAGTATATATTCTACAGGGTGTTTCCTTATTGGGTACAATAAATTCAAGGGCATATTTCCGAGCTAATTCCATGAAAAAAAAGTTCATATTATTAGTCCGGAAGTGCATTGGTTTTAAGATTTTTTTTTTTTAATCGGTTCACAAATGTTACAAATATCCTTGAACCGATTTTTTTGAAATTTGGCAGTTTTATTGCTAGTAATAAAAGCCAATTTCAGCCCTACCTCAGTAAAAATCATATTACTTAGAATTTGATGTAAAATCCGGAAATAAAAAAATAAATAGGGGTTTCTATTTGAAAAAATGAAGTTGATGGTCGTAACTTATTTTTGATCCACCCTAGTTTATTTTTCATTCTCTAGTTCTTCTAAAATTTTTGAAACCATCGAATTCTAAAAAGTTAGAATGAAGCCATCAAATACAGGATGGGACACGAAAAACTTTCCACTCAGGATTTCTTCAATCAAAAATCGCTTAGACAAGTCAATAATTATTTTTTTTACACTTTTCTTTTGTTATTTTCACTTCCGTTAAGGGGTTGACAGGTAGCCCCAGAATTTTAAATGGATTGGGACGTTTGATAGGTATTTTTGTCAAGAATATCCCCTAAGTTTCAAGTTCTTACTATTAATTATAATTTTTTATTATCAACTTATTTTCGGGGAGAGCCTGTCACCCTTTATTTGTAGAATTTAACTCCACGAAAATTCTTTTCTGTTTGTAAACTGTTAAGTTTTTCCAAATTCTCTGTGTCTTTTATATAATTCTCCACTGAAACAAATGCATTTTTTTATACACTATTCTATAAGCAAATTGCATTTTGTGGAAAGATTATTCTAATCCATTCAAGAGCTTATATTCATGTATATTTTTTGGAGCTTGGAGGTATTTCCGTCACATGCACATCATGATCTCCAGATGAGTACCTAATTTACTTGGAGGTGACATCAATATCTTTATTTAGCAAATTGATATACAAGTTTCACTCAATTGTGAATTCACTAAAAATTTGAAAAATCACATTTAAATGTCATTTGAAATATAAAAGCAAAGCGAGCAAAAAATATCCAAGAAAAAATCAATTCTACATTCCTCCGCCATTCTTCGAAATTGTATTTTGCTATCTATAATTATCTGCACCTGACCTTCAAAATGACAACAAAATTAGATATTCAGCAAACCAACCCTTTTTTGTCCCCTTCGCATAATAATCATTTGATATTTTGAAGAAAATCAATCCTCCATCTCAACTCCTATAATAATTATTTTTTATATATTGCAATATGGTATTATAAACTACAATAGGTGCCCAAATTCCTCCAATTTTATATTGAACAAACCATGTCATTCCCAAAGATATTTAATGTTTTTTGTCAATGTATACAATATTATAGGTAGGTACTTTCCTACTTACATACTTAGTTGTCATATGCATTCTCTAACAAATATCCCAATAACCAATAACTTCATATTTATTTATAACCAAAAACTTGTGTGGTATGTCATACATTTTTTTCAATCAAAATCAACTTTGCAACTCATTAAAGATAAAACAATGAATCACAAAAAAAAATCAAATAATTTGAAACATTCCCAACCGCCGCCCATGAACATCATTTATCGATTCGCCTGGTTCCGCCTATTCTATCCTCGCGCTGTTGCCTTGGCCATGTATGTAAAAAGAGATGAAATAGAGGTCCTTGTCCCACTCGTGAGCTCTTTTAAATGTGTTTTGGATCGCAATGAACCGGTTGCTTATGCTTGGTCTTTTTTTTTTATAGTCAATGGATATAGCAGTATGAAGTTATTTCATGATACCTACAACATTGTCTCGACACTATTTTTCGTAACTTGAAAAGAGGTTCTAGTTTACAATTAGG
The DNA here is from genome assembly GCA_958502075.1 of Orchestes rusci. NCBI lineage: Eukaryota > Metazoa > Arthropoda > Insecta > Coleoptera > Curculionidae > Orchestes > Orchestes rusci. The sequence continues at coordinate 2,327,325 of OY293309.1, forward strand.
TCAGGAAATCAATAAAAACTTGATCATCTTCTTTCAGGAACATTCTCGTTTTGTCCAAGCAGTCCGTTACTCGCCGTCAGGAAACCTTTTCGCTTCTGCTGGTTTCGACGGCAAAGTCTTCCTCTACGACGGCGCCTCCTCCGACTTCGTGGGCGAAGTTGGAAGTCCCGCCCACGCTGGCGGAGTGTATGGAGTTGCGTGGAGCCCGGACGGTAAACAACTGCTTACAACCAGTGGAGACAAAACCGCTAAACTTTGGGACGTCGAAACGAGACAAGTTGTATCAGAGTTTAAACTTGGAAACGCCGTCGAAGACCAGCAAGTGAGCTGTTTATGGCAAAATGAGTATCTTTTGTCAGTATCTCTTAGTGGCTTTATTAATTATTTGGATGTCAACAATCCGGATAAGCCTTTGAGAGTGGTTAAAGGACATAATAAGCCGCTGACTGTGTTGACTTTGAGTCAAGAGAGGGATACTATTTTTACTGGATCTCATGATGGTGTTGTTACCAGGTGGAATGCGGATAATGGAGAAAATGATAAGGTAAGTGTTTTATACAGGGTGCCCCGAAATAAGGTGGACATTTTTGAACAGTATATTATACACTGAGAAAAAATTAGTTTGCTATACAGGGTGTTTCCTAACCTCTGTGACAAAATGAAAGGGGTGATTCTTCGCTTAATTTCAAGACGAAAATGTGGTATAACTTTTTTTCGAATTTCGCTTTGTTTCCAAAATACAGGGTGTTTAATTTTTAATTTAATTTTAATTTTTAATTTTTTAATTTTTAATAATTATTGGAAACTTTCATACAGTAGGCAAATGTCATGAAGAAAACAAATAATGTGGTTGCCATGGATCGAAGCAAAAAGCCTACTTTGCATCATATTGTTATTTTTGTGTAGTCCAGAGACATGCAATAAAGTGGTTTATCTCAAAAATTACGCAAGATACGATAAAAATTTAAGAGATCAAAAAGTTGCGATTTAGTTGAATAACCTAAGAAAAAAATGAAAATGACACAAAAAGTCAGTGGCGTACATTTTTTTCCCAATAATATTGGTTGAAGTGCCGCTCGGGACGCCACTGTATTCGATAATTTTTATTTGTTCATGGCAAAATGAGCCCGTTATCACTATAAATACCGTTACCAAACTTCAACAAAATCGAGTAAAAGATAAATTAATTAAAAATAAAAAACTAATCAGAAAAAAAAAATTAAACAACCTGTATTTTGGAAACAAAGTGAAATTCGAAAAAAAGTTATACCACATTTTCGTCTTAAAATTAAGCGAAGAATCACCCCTTTCATTTTGTCACAGACGTTAGGAAACACCCTGTATAAAAATGTTTTCGAGATACAGGGTGCCGAAGTTTAATTTCTACTTTTGTTTTGTCCAAATAAATTCCATAATAATTCTGATAATTCAACAAAAATCGGTATCCAGGGTATTTTTGATATAGGAAATTCAAATTTGATATTATTATGACTTTATCTTGTATGTAACGCCATCTAAAAGTATTTTTACTGTTTGAAATAGTCCCAAGTTGCTGAGTCCTTTATCTTTGTTTTTAGTAAAAAAAGTGATTATAACAATTATTTTCCCATTAAAATGATACTCTTGTTGGCAGTTGTTGGGAGCAACCGTTTTCGATTTGTACTTATACAGGGTGAGGTATTTAACTTGAGATAGTGAATTATCTCAAAAACTATGTACTTTAGAAAAAAAAGTTTCAAACAAGAGTTGTTTAGTATCAAGGGGGAAACACAACGAACATATTTTTTTTCAACCTTGACCTTGATTTCAAGGTTATTTCAAGGTCAACATGATTTTTTTAAATGGAAAGGTATATTTTTCAGTGCATAATCTTATTCATCATAAAAAAAAGTAACTTTTATTTCAAAACATTTTCATCCTTCTTCAAAATATTGAACTAATTTTATTTAAATGTTTGGCAAAAAAATCAAAATAATAATAAGAATGTGGTTTTAGACGTGGTAAATTAAAAAAATTGACTATTTTTGATGAACAACGTTTTGCAAAATCTATTTTTACATCATCAGGACCCTATAGGTACAATTGAAAAGAAAACAGTTTCAATGATTTTCATGGATATTGAAAAAAAAATAATTTTCAAAGGAGATTGAATCCTTTTTCAGTATCTATGAACACCATTGCAACTGTTTTCTCTTTACTTGTACTTATGTTCCTGATGATGCAAAAATAAATTTTGCGAAACGTTGTTCATCAAAAATAGTGAATTCTTTCAATACCCACGTTCCTGAACATCAAAGAATTTACTACAGACAAATTATTGGCACGAAAAACCATATTCTTATTATTATTTTTTTTTCCAAGCCTTCAAATGAAATTCAGTTAAATATTTTGAAGGATGAAAAAAAAAGTTTCAAATAAAAACTACTTTTTTTTTATGAAGAATAAGATTATACACCAAAAAATATACTTACCTTTCTATTTAAAAAAATCATGTAGACCTTGAAATAACCTTGAAATGAAGGGCAAGGTTGAAAAAAAAAATTTTCGTTGTGTTTCCTCCTTGATACTAAACATTTTTTGTTTGAAACATTTCTTTCTCGTACTCAAAAAATAATTCACTGTCTCCGCACCCTGTATTATTGAAACAATTGTCAAACGGCGTTATCATGGTAATCTTGAATACTCAATGTTTCTTGATTTGAACAAATTTAATATAATTTTACATTTTTTTACAAAAAAAAAGATTTTTTTTTTGTTTTTTTTCTATAAGAAACCTTGTCAAAATTACCGTGACAAGGGTGTTATCGATGCCCCCTATGTTAATTTTCAAAATTTTCAAGGGCAAATATTTTGAAAGAGGTTACTCCTAACGACTTTTACAAAGTGTACCTTTTTTACGCAAAAATGACGGAAAATTCAATTTTTTGATTCAAAATAAATGTTCGAGTGCGTACAAAAAAGTTATGACTATTTGAATGAGTGGAATGATGTGTAAGTGGCGCCCCCTACATGTAAGACCCATACCAAGGCCAGATATGAATTTTGCATGTCAAACCCTCATTATACGAAATTTCATCAAAATAACTTATTTTAAAAGTTATTTGAATAAATCAAAAATTAAAATTCAACTTTGGCTCCCTGTATCTCTCTTAATATCAACTTTCGGACAAGTTGAGGTCGATCGATGAGAGAGAAATTTTGTTATTTTTTGTTTGATTTGTCACAATATTTGCAAACGAATCTTTTTTAGTGTTCAATTTATCCTAGAAAAGATTTAAAACAATAATTAGAAGGATCAGCTCAAAAAAATCGAAGCATAATAAATACCTGTATAATAATATGCCAAACTTGTGTAAATTTTCTTGAAGTTCATCATCATCATTATCGTCATCACTGTTCTTATCAGTTTCTCTGTCATCATCTTGGCCCAAAGGAATACCTAATAATGAGTTAAATTTCCTCCAAATATGGATCAGCTTCCCAAAATTCGTAGTTTAAGAATATTTTTGGCTAAGGAATAATAAGGGAGAAGTTTTGTTTGATTTGTCACAATATTAGCAAACAAATCTTTTTTTTATTTAAAAAAATAATAAGGTGCAGTTAAAAAAATTAAAAACATGATCAATACCTTTTCATTTGCGGCAAAAAAAAAATTGATTTTGGCAAACCTCTAAGCGTTTCCCCTCAAATAGGGAAACATTGAGTCTTTCAGAATTTTTTGTAATAATTTCCTGATGGTTGGAACAACTTTAAATTCAAGATAAAATCATATTATGTCGTATCAGTTGGAAATCAAAATCATCATTCATTCATAACATTTTATATGGGTTATTTCTCATTTTTCCTTCCGAATTTTTCTTTAAGTCGATATGCCGACACCAGTATAAAAGGATACTCGATCGAGCTTACGTTTAAGAGGTAATTTGTGCGAATCTGCCGCCTCTTCATCACAATCCCTATACAGGGTGTTACTCAATGGTATGTCATAATTTTAAGGGGGAGTTGTTGTAAGGGGAAAATGTATTAAAAACTGAAAATAAAATAAATCTTCAACACCCTGTATCTTAAAAACCAAGCATTTTAAGACCCAAGTTGATTTGATCTTTTCGACTTAAAATTTATCCAGGAACTTTCCCTTAAAATTATTACATACCATTAAGTAACACCCTGTATAAACACAAGGAAAAATACTCCAAAATATTATTTATGTCAATTAGCTCTTGCTTGACTATGTATTTTTTTTCCGTGAGTATATTTGTTCATTTCAAACAAATAATAACAACAACAACAACAATAACTTTTTTACAACTATCCTCAAAGCACAGAGTTCACCGATAAAAGCACCGCCACTGAATGTCTCAATATTTGTTATTGTGCAGATTATTATGATGCACAAAAAATGGTCACGTTACTTACTTTGGCCAATTGCGAGTCCGTTTTCCGCATTTCATTCATCCAAAAAAGTAGGACCACGTTTCACAAACAATAAGACTCCTTCAAGATAGGTCAAGCACTACATGTGGCATTTTTGTAGTTAAATTTGGCAATATCGACTTTTTTTATACGAATTTTACGTCGGTACAGATTAGTTTGCCGGACTTTGAGCAATTGTACAGGGTGTCCCAACGATAGAGTAAAGTAGCTTTTATCATATAGGATATATAAAATATCAATATCAATATGCGTCACAGGTTAGGGGTGTAAATAGCACACATTCTGAAAGTATTTGGAAACATACAGGGTGCGTCACAAAAGTATGGCGTGTAAAAGTATGATTTTTTTAAATAGACTGCCCTGTTTTTGATTTTATTTCTGGATTCTATGTGTCACTATGAACATTTTTTGTTATATAATATACAAGTCTAAATTTGATAGTTTTTGAATTATTCGAATTTAACGAAAAAATTTTGCATTTTAATGATATTGAAAAATGATTGTTTTCTTCGTTATTCAAGATATTACACTCTTGAGATTTGGTAGGGATAAGGACTAGTGTCATATCAATGCTTGAACCGGAGATATTCGCTATTTGTTATACGGGGTGTTTTTTACAATAGTCCAAACTTTCCGATTTTCAAAATAAAAAAAATCATTTTTTTCAAATGATACACCCCTTTTATTATTACGGTAGTGGATTGAGTATTTGAAAACCTATCATTTTTGCGAATAATGACCTATACCTATCTTTCATGGTTATCGAGAAATTCCGAATTTTCTAAATCGCTACCTTGTGTTTTGCAATAAAACGATAAACTATGCCAAGTTTCAATTTATTATTCAAAGGTAATACTAATATTCAAATTGTTGATCGATATTTTGTCTTAATATAACATAAGGATGTCAGCTCAGGAAGTATGGACGGATAGAGGCACAGAAGTTGGCCACACTAGATTAGCTTCTATTGTGAGGCGTGAGATACCGCTACTGGCGGCGGGACTGACAGCCACGGATGGAAGACTCAGACTTCACAGAAGTTTTGAGGTACACCTTCCTTCCAGGGACGAGTGGCGGACCACGCTGGCAAAAACACCAGGTAGCACGCAGATCTGGTTCACCGACGGCTCAAAGGCCAACTCTAAGGCTACAGGAGCCGGAGTATACAGACAAGACAGGAATGCCGGGGAGGCTTTCCCTCTCGGAAAGCTCACCACGGTCTCCCAAGCAGAGGTTTTTGCTATCCTGGAGGTAGCAACTAAGGAAGAGGTTCAAAGGGGAACAGAAGATAACATAATTATCCATTCTGACAGTCAAGCGGCACTGAGAGCATTATGCAAGCCAAGGATCAGCTGCCCGCTGGTTCAAGAATGCAGTGATGCTCTGCACGCCCTAGGCGAGAGCAAGAAGGTCAAACTGGTTTGGGTACCGGGACATATGGGCATTTTCGGAAACGAACGCGCGGACAAGCTAGCCAGACTAGGCTCTTCATCACCCCAGCCCGGTCCAGAACCATACCTGGGCCTGAGTAAACGACTGATCTCCGAGGCCCTGAATGAGTGGGCTTGGGAGAACACAGTCAAAAACTGGAGGAATAACACGACTTGTAGGCAAGCCAGAGAGATAATCACACATCCCAACATACCAAGGACGGCCCAATTGCTGAACAAGAGTAGGAAGGCACTGAGCATCATCGTAGGCATTTTGACAGGACACTGCAAGCTCAACCGACACTTGCATTTACTAGGAATAGGCGAATCACCCCTATGTCCCTACTGTAGAAGGGCGGAGGAAACCTCCTACCATCTACTGGGAGTCTGTGATAGGTGGGGTCGCCTGAGGAGGAGGGTCCTAGGAGCGGCAACCATTCCTCGAGTGGAGTTGGGGGACCTGAGCTGGGATGACCTGCTCCGCTTCACAACGAAGACAGGACGACTGGAGTGAAGAGGGTTGGAAGCACGGGGTTGGCGAAAAGGGCCACTAGGCCTACTCGCCGGGCTTTTGTCCCCCCACCCTTACCATTACCATTACCATTGTCTTAATATATGTTCAAAAAGGTGACCTCCCTGTTGAATACACAGATTCAGTCTTCTTTGAAGATTCATCCTGACTTCTGATAACATCAAAGGCGTCACTGAATGACAAACGTCCCGTATTCTATTTTTCATATCTTCCATGGTGGTTGGCTTGGTGAAGTATACTCGGTCTTTTATGAATCCCCATAAAAAAAAATCGAGGGGAGTCAAGTCGCATGATCTCGGTGGCCACGGAATAGAACCTCCACGTCCTATCCATTTTCCTGGGAATTGCATATCCAAAAATGCCCGTACATCACGATGGTAATGTGGAGGTGCACCATCCTGTTGCAGCCACATATTTGCCCGTTCGACTAAATTGATATCTTAAAGTAGCAGAGGCATTTCTCCACGCAAGAAATTCAAATAGTTGCGACCCGATAAATGTTCATCAAAAAAGAAGGGACCAATGATTTGGTTATGGTGGATGCCACACCATACATTTATTGACCAATAATTTTGATGTTGGACTTCTCGTAGCCAAAATGGATTTTCAGTCGCATAATAGTGCATATTATGCCTGTTTACAGCCCCGTTGCTTCTAAATGTCGCCTCATCGGAGAACATAATTTTGCACAAAAAGTTGTTATCCAACTGAATTCGTTGATTGATGATATTGCAAAACTGAACTCGTTTTTCAAAATCTCTTTCCAGCAATTCTTGATGAAGATGAATATGGTAAGGCTGGTATTTGAATTTTTTTGTTGTCCGATTCACAGTGGATTTTGAAGTGTTGCATATAGTTGATAATGCCCTACTACTTACATGGGGATTTTCTTCAATATGTAACAAAATATCTAGTTCTTTTTCTTCGTTTGCTGCGTTCTTGTTAACAACTTTACGTTTCGTGTATGAAACACTTCCACTGGAATCAAACCTTTCCATCACATTTCGAAAACAGAGAGTAGTGGGTAGCCGCCGTTCGGGATATTTTGTTTGGTAAATTCTTTGAGCCAGTAGAGGGTTTCTCTCGGCTTCCCCCACTACATAGATCATGTCAATCAAATCATTCAGTGGATAGTCCATAGCCAAAAATATGGATCAAAAAGAAAGGATTGATTTTTACTTCTGTCAACAATAATTTTTGTTTTTTCCATGGCAACGGCCGGTGATCGCCATACATTCCATATAATATGACCGAACGATTTGGAAAATTCGAATTTTCTCGATAACTATTGAAGATATGTATAGGACATTATTAGCAAAAATGATAGGTTTTCAAATACTCAATTCACTATAGTAATAATAAAAGGGGTGTACCATTTAAAAAAAAAAGATTTTTTATTTTGAAAATCGAAAAATTTGGACCATTATAAAAAACACCCTGTATAACAAATAGCGAATATTTTCTGTGGAAGCTTTGATATGACTCTAGTCCTTATCCCCACCAAATCTCAAGAGTGAAATGTCTTAAATAAGGGAGAAAACAGTCATTTTCCAATATCATGAAAATGCAAAATTTTCCGTTAATTTCGAATAATTAAAAAACTATCAAATTCAGACCCATATATTATAGAACAAAAAATGTTTATAGTGACACATAGAATCCAGAAATAAAATCAAATACAGGGCATTCCATTTAAAAAAATCATACTTTTTCGTGCCATACTTTTGTGACGCACCCTGTATGTTTCCAATTATTTTCAGAATGTGCGCTATTTACACCCCTTACCTGTGACGCATATTGATATTGATATTTTTCATATCCTATATGATAAAACCTACTTTACTCTATCGTTGGGACACCCTGTACCCCAGAATCCGCTCATTTTAGAGTCATTACTCAATCAATTCTAGATTGACGGAGCTGGTCATGGTAATCAAATCAACAGCATGCGTGTTCACGATGGTATTCTTTACACTGCCGGCATTGATGACAGTTTGAAACAAATTGACATTACGGAAAATGTCTACAAGTCGCAAGACCTAAAACTGCCATCTCAACCAAGAGGGATGGATATTTTGAAGGAAAAAAATATCGTTGTCGTGGCCAGTGTCAATGAAATTACGGTTGCTCAAGATACTAGAAAATTGAGTACATTGAAAGTCAGCTACGAACCAACAAGTGTCAGTTGTTCACCGAGAGGACACATTGCTGTTGGTGGTTCGGTGGATAATAAGGTGAGTTTGCACAAAAACGACTTGAAACTCATATCTGGATAAATAAATTAATAAGCTTCATTAGATGGTACATACTACAAATTTTTTAACTGCGCAAAGCTTATTATTATGTAAAATCTATCGTATTGGATCCATATCTAGGTCCATATCTATGAGCTTAACGGAGACAATTTGAACCTTGTAAAAGAGCTGGATCACCTTGGGCCAGTCACTGATGTAGCGTATTCTCCTGACGACAAGTATTTGGTAGCATGTGATGCGAATAGAAAAGTTATTCTTTATGACACTGAAGAATATAAGGTGAGAAAATTATTGTTATAAATCACACCCACATTAACTAAGATGCTTTATTTTGTGCTAACCGCAAATTAGATAGTAAGTATAGCTACGGATTATAACATTAATGCTATTAGTATAAGTATAGTAAAAATAAACTAGTAAGTACAAAACAATATCTCAAAGACCAATTTTCTGACAATCTGACAAACTCACTTCATTCCGATTCTGCTAAGTGCAACCCTGGCAACCCTCGCATAATGGATTCAATTGAGATGCTCGGCACCCTGCCAAATTGTCGGCAGGCGGAAAGTATCCTGGTGGCGCTACTAGTCTATTTCTACTATGCTATTGATCCATTTGTTGTGATATGTTCTAATACGAGTTTTCTGGCAGAATGCTACAAAACAAGAGTGGGGATTCCACAATGCCAGAGTCAACTGTGTTGCCTGGTCACCTGATTCTCTTTTAGTTGCTAGTGGTTCCTTGGATACCAGTATTATTATTTGGTCTGTTGAGAAACCAGCCAAACACATTATTATTAAAAGTAAGTGAATATTATTACTTTTTATTCTTAGATGCAATCATGAACGAGCAAATTTCAAATAAAGCTTGATTGATTTCCATATGGAAATATTAGCCTAGTTTACACCGATTACTTGGTCCGCGGACTAAGTACTAAATTCGAACTATATCAGAACCAAATTGGTTCGAATGGTGTAAACAGTTGCGGACTAAGCTGGTCCGCTCTTGGTTCGGTACTCGCTAGCAAGTGTACCGAACTAAATTTGGTTCGATCTGGATCAAAATTATGAGGTTATGTTGATTGTTTAATTGTGGATTGTGTTGGTTCCGAGTTTGTAAGGCAATCTGAGCGTACTTACTTATGTTTTTTTTTGGTTACGAATTGTGTACTTACTTATGTTTTTTTTGGTTACTAATTTTGTTGATAAATAATTCCGACTTGTTTTTGACATTTGACGAATTGCGCGCGTACTAATTTAGTTCAGGCTTTGCAAGACAGTGTAAACGGGCGAGAAGCAAGCATTGGTCCTACCGTACTATCCCCACCTACTTGGTCTTATCGGACCGAACTAAATGAGTTATCGGTGTAAACTAGACTATTGAGATTTCAGACTATAAACACATTGTATATCATTTATTTTTGTGATATTACATAGAGTTACCATATCCACTATTTCCTGGCATAGATACAGGGTGGCGCATCAGTGTGTGGTAGTCCATTTTCTCCCTTATCAAAAGAGATAGGAAACATTTTCAAGACAAAACTTTCAGCAGGGACACAATTTAAAAATATTACTGTGTATACAGAGTGTTCTAGGAAACCGTGGCATCAAAAAATACACTTTTTTTAAATAGCAACCCCAACTTTTGATTAGAGATTTGGATTCAGCGTAATATGCTACGTATGATACAGTGGTTTATTTTGCCAGAACGTGCAGTGTTGTCAGGCTATCGAGGATTTACTAAAATTTAGGGAAAAACCATTATGTTGGTAAATTAGCTACAAAAACAAAAGATTTGAAACTGAATCTTGCAAATATGCGTATTTTTCAATGTAGGAGTCGAAGTAATTGATTTTTGAAAAAAGAATCGCTATAATAATTTATATAGGGTGTTTTCTACAGCAGGCCCATTTTTGCGAAGGCTCATAAATTTACCCCCTGCATCGTATTTCACATCCTCTTGTATGATTTCATCAAAAAACTTGAAAGTCCTCATTGAAAGAGTGGGGATAGAGGTTGCTTTATTAGCATATCATGCCATTATTCATTGGGGAAAGTCCTGTGAAGCGAATAGAGTTTTCATTCTTCAAAAAACATGTCTACGTAACATGAAACAACGGAAAAGCTGCAGAGATGTTTTTATACAGTGTGTTGCATATAAGATGAATGTATTTTCTTTATTTAAAGAAGTCGGGGTTTGAAATCTTGTGCAATCATACTGACTGATAAGCTCCATTATTTATGATATTTGACTATAATTTGATGTCTAAATCCTGCCTACTACGTCTTCGCAAAGAGGGCCAATTCTCGATATTTGCTTCGCCATATCGAGAATAGGCCCCTTGCACGTATTGTTTTTATTGCATTAAAATGATCAATAAGACTTGAAAAGTATCCCTACAATTTTTTTTTTGCATACGGAAAATATTAACGTCGCAATAAAGAACTAAAGTTCAAAGTGGCCAAATAGCCGCGGAAACGGCGAGTGACGCTATCGGCCTAGGTTGCGTTCCGATTATAGAGTGGAAGGTTTTTTCATCAGCGGATTGCTGACGTTTGGCGTGTCGTCAAGGGCCGGATTTTTCCTTGTACAGTTTTTGTTCATTTTGTTTCTCTTAGAAACTGGTTATTATTATTGGTATGTGTTTTGTGGTTTGTGTATGATTTTGAGTCGAGTTTTATAATGGTTTATCATTATTGTATCGTGCCAGATTGTATGAAAATACAACAAATTTCACTCCTAGAAAAACCTACCAAACGAAGATAAACAAATAGAAAGCTGGTTATCAGCCATAGAACGCCAGCCTTTTTTAGAGAAATGAGACGAAAAAATGTATATTATACAATGATTTTTTAATAATTGAAATCAATTGAATAAAAAGAAAATTAATTCAATTTGTTAATGCGATCTTTTTTTTTCGTTTTATCTTGTCTTTGCATCTATTTTTGAAGCGAAACTTCATTGGCGGCGTTCTGATATTTTGTCGGCAATGGGGAGTGAACTGCAAAAAATGTAACGATGTAACGGTAACGCTTTCAGATTTCGTTAAAGAGAGCATAGTTTTGTTATTTTTCAAAGGATTTTGTTCAAATTACGTTAGGTTCTAGTTTCGAATTTGATCTAGAAATTTAAAAAAAAAATAACTTTGTGAGGTTATGTTTACATAGTTTTGCTATTTTCCAAAGGATCTTGTTTATATTGGGTATGTAGGTTCTATTTGGGATTTGATCAAAACATTTTCACAAAAATTACATAGTCAGGTTATGTTTGCATAGTTTTGTTATTTTCCAAAGGATTTTGTTCAAATTAGGTATGAGGGCTCTATTTGGAATTTGATCAAAAAATTTAAATGAAAATAACTTAGTGAGGTTATGTTTACATAGTTTTGTTATTTTCCAAAGGATCTTAATCAAATTTGGTATGTAGGTTCTATTTGGGATCTGATTAAGAAATAAAAAAAAATACATAGGTAGTTAGGTTATGTTCGCATCGTTTTGTTATTTTCCAAAAGATTTTGTTAAAATTAGTTATGTAGGTTCTATTTGGAATTTGATCAAAATATTTGAAAGAGAATTGAATAGTGAGGAAAGCAGTTGTACTTCTGCCACGTGTACGATGCTGCACATTATTTTTTCCATTTTGTATTTAGAATTTGGATTATTCAACTATTAATGTGTGAATGACTTGAAACTGTGAATTTTATATAATAAAATACCCTGCTCTTAAGTCTGTTTTTCTTTGAAATAAAGAAACTTTATTTTTCTTCTTTTCATAAAAAAATGAAACTTACCTTTATTTTGAAGCGGTCGTCAAAATCGAAATGAAAAAATTTGATGTGCGTGATTCACATATTATTGGTTACAAATAATGGACAATCTTTATTTTATTCATTTGACAAAATTGATATTGGGTGTAAAATTCAGTCAAGTCAATAAAAAAAAAATCACATATTTTTCTCCATTAAAGGTATTATTATGCCTTAATTATTCATTGTTTTCCATATATCGGCGTTTCAAGTGATAACTAATAACAATGCAACATTCTCATTTGTCACTACTGGTTGAAAAATGCAGACCGTTCTCATATATTGGGGAATGAAATATTGTTCAAATTTAATTGAAACGAAAATTATATATATTCATGTGAAACTTCGTGTCCTTGATGATTTAACTAACAAAACAAAATATTTGAGCACGTTCTGCATTTCTCAACACAGTAGTGACAGCTGAGAATGTCAAAACGTCAATTGAGATGTCATTTTGGAAAATAATACTGGCCCAAAATTGAAAAATTGGAACGAAACAGCGACCCCAAACTTTCAGGGTGTTATGAGGATGTAAAGTCCTTTAAAATGAGGTATCACTTGACTTCCCTTTCCATTTAAAAAAAAAAGACGGTTAGGTAAATAACTTTTTTAAATCCCTGTATATCATTGGTTCCGATATCAAAATAAAAACTTGCCAGGTAGCCCTACAACATATTCTTCGGTTCTTCGGTTCGATAAAACATTAGATTTGACGAGCCAGACAGGTTTGTTCCATGTACACTGGGTTCCTTTTAGTTGAAAATGTGTTTTGACTTTTGACACACAGCACACTGCACAATAATTATTATAGTTATTATCCATCTTAGATTTATGATCAATAACAAAATCAAACCACGAAACTGAGCTATTTTATTTGATGATTCTGGATTCCGATGAGATACAAGACTCAAAAATTGAAATATCAAAATAGACAAACAACCTCCTCCACTCACCTTAACAGTCCTATACCATATTGATAAAATTGAAATCTCAATCCTATGGCATCCAAACCGACACTACAAACAGAGAAACGGCAACATTGTGGCCCAACCTCGATTAAAATCCGTCCCTGCGTAGACATGACATTTAACCTACAAATGTTATGTGGGCTGTCACTTACACGCAACTTTTTTGAATCTCAATACATTTTCGTGATTTTTCAGTGTATTTTCGTCTCTGTCAATCCTCTTGTCCAAACAGTATCATGAGAAAATTATTATCGATAATGTCTGAAGGGTTTGTAAAGGCAAAATTGAAGAATCGCCTTTGATGAATTTATTGATGTGGTGATTTTTTGGCAAAAATGATTTCTCTACATGTGCTCAACATTGGAGAGTTGAAGCTAAAAGGTTAGTAGGATAACAATATAAGAAAGATCATGATACACAAACCATTTAAACCAATAAAATACTCACTTATTCACGCCAGCTGATAACTGTAGACAACGGATCCAAGTCCGGTTTGACGTCACCGGCTTAGGACCAATAGCATAGTGTTTCCGTGTCACGTGAAATTTAAAGGTCCCGAGTGAAGTTTAATTTAACAATTTTACAGTAATTCAAAGATTTTATTAGGAAAAAATATTGGAAAGGGATATCTCTTACATTTTAGAAGGTTTTTAAAAGGTTTTCAGGTGGAAATTGAAACACATGCAAGGGGTCTATTGGCGAAGAGGTAGTAAGGGGGCTTCAAAGTTCAAATTTCAGTTGGATATTATAAAAAGTGTGGCCCATTAAGTCTTTATGACTTTACAAAATTTCGAACCTCTACATTCAAATAAGGAAAATACAGGGGTGTATTCATATTATCTACGACACACTGTACAAAATAATATTTTCACTGTTATAAGTATGTATACAGTGACCGGCTAAAATATGGAACAAATTCATTTTAAATTCAGGGTTTTCATTTTTTGGAAAACGCTCGCACACGTCGATATTTATCTTTTGAGGTCCCAAAATTCTATTACAGGACCAAACAATAAAAGCGTCGACGTTGCTAAAAAAATTCAGTTAATGGACGATAAAGATAGCGGTTAACGTAGCGAAACGCATGCGCAGTAGATAAATTGAAAAAAATTATCTCATTTTACATTTGATTGTCAATGTTTTGTTTTGATTTAATTCTTTTTATTTTCTTTCGTTTTAATAGTAATAATTCGAGCAACGAAAACTGTCTTTTATCTCACTTAAAGTTAGTTACTTATTCGCTATCACTGGAGAAAGTGATGAGTCAACTTCAAAACTGACGAATCTATCATTTTACCCCAACCGAATAGACTTGATTGACCAAATTGAATGAAAATTGTGCCATTTCAACGAAAATTTAATCTAGTCTCTTCGTGAATTGGTGTCTTCTTGTCTTGACATTTTTTCAAATTTTTAGTGTTTAACTTTTGAATTAAACATAGGGTTAAATTTGCAGCTCAATTTCTATAAGAAGAAATTTGTTTTGACAAACCAAAAAAAAAAATATATATATGTTCTGCGAACAAAATGGCGCAGACTTTATCTCGATATCTCAAAAAAAGTTCTGAGCCCTGGCAGATGCAGAAACATTGACCAAATTGAATGAACATTGCGTCATTTTAAAGATAATTTAATCTATATAGTTTCTTCATGAATTTTTGTGTTTTCTTGTCTTAACATTTTTTAAACATTATGATCTCGATATCTCCAAAAATGAAAAAATTATGAGCCTTGACACATGTAAAAAAAAATCAAAATCTCAAACTGAACACGATAATACACGACTTTTGCAAATTTACTAAAAGTCCACTTTTGAACGGTTGTACCGATGTTGACGCAATTCTGCGTCATTTTTCTTCATGAATTTTTTATCTTTGAAGATTTCTACGTAATTCAAAATATTCAATTTTCGACATCTTTTCGTTTGAAAATTGTCACCCTGTATATATTTTTTTCCAGATGCCCATGCTCAAAGTCAAGTAACCAAGTTGTCCTGGGTAGACAACACCACTGTCGTTTCAGTTGGACAAGACTGCAACACGAAATTGTGGACAGTAACTCCGTTCTAAATGGTGCTCTTCATTAAACTTATTTTTGGAGAATTTCGTTTAAAACCGTGCCACAAGTTTAACATTGATTTATTCTACAATAGCCTGGTTTTGCCTGTTTGCATTTAACTTTATTCATATGTTAATTTTTTACATTTTTGTACTAATTTTATTTCGAGATATTTATTTTCATTTTTTGTGTAGTATTACGAATACTAATTATTCATTGCTTTTTGCGCTATTGGTTCACAATGGGCCCAGTCACAATATGGGATAAGATGCCAAAATGTTTTATAGTGTTTCAGATTATTTATTTTTATGTGCAACCCATATGGCCTATTTAATATTTTTGTGTATGGATGCATGGATTGTTTATTGGACTGTATATGGAACAAAGATTATACTGAAGTATTTATTATATGCTAATTTGTAAAATATAAAATCAAATACTTTTCAATACGAGCATATCATTCAAGCCTTCACCTTTACAAGTTTAATCACAAAATAGTGCAAACTTATTAACTCTTATCTAACTTTTCAGCAAATTGAAGGTAATTTTATGATTTGTTTTTTTTACTTTCTCATCAATGCGCAAAACAAACCCCACCGATGGTGAATCGGTCTTTCATGATGCTTTGTTGGATAAACATATGCGTGTCGCGATGTGCGTGAATTGTTTAAACGTTCAACAATAATTATTCCATCCAGCACTTCACACCACGATTAGCAATCGTGGTGTGAAGTGCTGGATGGATTTTTGAGTGAGATATGTGTTGAAAGTTTGTTTCTTCAATTCCTTGTTGTTGGTGAGTAATGGACAATTCCATCAATAATATTGATATTTTTACTATTTTTCTATTATCACTGGCAACAAAAGCGATTAGTGTTGATATTTTTGTTAATGCCTTTTGGTTTACTTAAACTTTGTGGAAAGAGATATTATCATTATTGATACATTCTTGCTGATTTAACTCCTTTGCATTTGTCTAATTATTTATGTTAATGGTGGAAAAGAATTAATTGAATTGTTAATAATGCTTTTTGTTTTTATTTATTTATTCATTTTTTTCTTTTTGATAAAAGGGTCGAAGATATTTTGCTTATTAAATTTGCTTTGAGTTCAGATGAAGAGGATTTAAGGATTGAGTAAAGTTATTATTGAGGTAAGTATTTTTTTTGTATTGAAGTGATGATGAAATAACCTCCCCTCCCACATCGCTCGATCTCCATTCAACTGCTCAAATGCGATGCGATTGTTCCGGTTACATGATGGCATGGCTCCGAATCTGGACCGTATCTCCTTCCTCCTGTATTGGAGAATTGAACATCACCGCAATGCATTGAGGGTTGGCGAGGAATGGAGATATGGTTGGAGGGTGGAAGAGGGTAGCGCAGGGGAGGGGCACACACCGGTTTAGCCAACTAGGAATATCTGTTTGTGATTTTTTTTTTTAATTATTGAATTTCAGGAGCCAGAGCTGTGCGTGGGAAGGAACTTGCTAGTTAATCTGTGGAGTGCGGAAATTTTTTCCATTTTTAAATTTTGCTCTTTGACCACCTTGTACTAATAATTATTGAAATGTTGTGGAACATCTATTGAAGAATTTTGATCATAAGTGAAGCACTTTTTAATTATTTTGTCAGGTTTTCTTGAAAATTAAATATTAATTGATTAATTAATTCAGCTTCTTCGACATGATAATTTTCAAGAAAACCCAACAAAATAACTGACAAGTGCTTTACTCATGATCAAAATTCTTTGGCACACCCTATATACTCAAAATATTGCTAAGTATCCAATAAGTCATCAGAAAGACAGGTGAACAATAATGGATCTACCAAAAAATCAAAAAGTTATAAGGAAGGTCTCCTCGTAATTCAAAATATTCGATTTTTCGACAAAAGTCGATTTTTTTCTTTTTTCCACATATGATCAAATTTGCTCCTGAATTTCTATAAGAAGGATTTTTTTTGACAAGCCAAAGAAAAACATGTAAGTAACATGTTTTGCGAACAAAATGGCTCAAATTTTATCTCGATATCTCAAAAAATCAAAAAGCTATGAGGAAGGCCTCCTCGGTCTCTCGGAACCATCCGCATAAATCGCAAAAAAATGGAAACCGCAAATTTTTTCATCGATCCGTTAAAAAATTATGAGTGCTCAAACAAAGGCGAACATTTCGGGTGTACCGTTTTTTTTGTTGAGTAGTTTAAATTGAAAATTTCCTACCAGTCAATTCTAACCAATCATAGGCTTGTATTTTAACATGTTGCTATGGCAACGACCTAATTTTATCGGAAATCACCCTACTCATAATCACGTGACTGAAAGATTAATAAGTGGAAATCTCCCTGGCTTTGCATCTGAATGTAGCTCCCATATGATTACAGTGTTGCCGTCCCCACTCTTCCTAACAATCCCAACCCAACCCAACTTTCACAGACAGAGATAAGTCAAACGGCAACACTGTGGTTGGTGCATGGGAGCTACATCCAGCCGCGAGTGCTTGACAGCTGTTAAAGACAATGACAAATATTTTTGATAAATGATTTATTTTCAACTTCCAATACAAAGATGCAATGTTATGAATTATGGACAAGATTGGTTATAACTTCCAAATGTTTTATAAAACCCTGATTCCCTTCTTTCTTCCTCAATGGCGAGTAGAGTAAGGAGCCGTTGGTTTCTTCCACTAAATGCGAGATGAGTCCAGCCGCTACTATTAAATCTTCTCAAATAGTTTTGGCATGAAATTTTCTTGCCGAATCTCCCGCGAGCTCGAATCAAAAACCGGAAATTTGTTCTCGTTGCGAATTTTTCAAGAAAATTCGCAACTCGACAAAATTTCCGGAAATAATTCGAGCTCCGGGGAGATTATGAGTGAAAATTTCCTACCAGTCAATTCTAACCAATCATAGGCTTGCATTTTAACATGTTGCTATGGCAACGACCTAATTTTATCGGAAATCACCCTACTCATAATCACGTGACTGAAAGATTAATAAGTGGAAATTTCCCTGGCTTTGCGCATCTGGATGTAGCTCCCATATGATTACAGTGTTGCCGTCCCCACTCTCCCTAACAATCCCAACCCAACCCAACTTTCACAGACAGAGATAAGGCAAATGGCAACACTGTGGTTGGTGCATGGGAGCTACATCCAGCCGCGAGTCCTGGCTTTGCATCTGAATGTAGCTCCCATATGATTACAGTGTTGCCGTCCCCACTCTTCCTAACAATCCCAACCCAACCCAACTTTCACAGACAGAGATAAGTCAAACGGCAACACTGTGGTTGGTGCATGGGAGCTACATCCAGCCGCGAGTGCTTGACAGCTGTTAAAGACAATGACAAATATTTTTGATAAATGATTTATTTTCAACTTCCAATACAAAGATGCAATGTTATGAATTATGGACAAGATTGGTTATAACTTCCAAATGTTTTATAAAACCCTGATTCCCTTCTTTCTTCCTCAATGGCGAGTAGAGTAAGGAGCCGTTGGTTTCTTCCACTAAATGCGAGATGAGTCCAGCCGCTACTATTAAATCTTCTCAAATAGTTTTGGCATGAAATTTTCTTGCCGAATCTCCCGCGAGCTCGAATCAAAAACCGGAAATTTGTTCTCGTTGCGAATTTTTCAAGAAAATTCGCAACTCGACAAAATTTCCGGAAATAATTCGAGCTCCGGGGAGATTATGAGTGAAAATTTCCTACCAGTCAATTCTAACCAATCATAGGCTTGCATTTTAACATGTTGCTATGGCAACGACCTAATTTTATCGGAAATCACCCTACTCATAATCACGTGACTGAAAGATTAATAAGTGGAAATTTCCCTGGCTTTGCGCATCTGGATGTAGCTCCCATATGATTACAGTGTTGCCGTCCCCACTCTCCCTAACAATCCCAACCCAACCCAACTTTCACAGACAGAGATAAGGCAAATGGCAACACTGTGGTTGGTGCATGGGAGCTACATCCAGCCGCGAGTCCTGGCTTTGCATCTGAATGTAGCTCCCATATGATTACAGTGTTGCCGTCCCCACTCTCCCTAACAATCCCACACTGTGGTTGGTGCATGGGAGCTACATCCAGCCGCTACTATTAAATCTTCTCAAATAGTTTTGGCATGAAATTTTCTTGCCGAATCTCCCGCGAGCTCGAATTAAAAATCCGGAATTTCCGGAAATAATTCGAGCTCTAGGGAGATTATAAGTGATAATTATTTGAAAAATCATCTCATTTTCATTTGTGATCCGATTTCCAATTTCAAAAAACCAAATTGTAGACAAATTCTTCTCAATCACCGTGTATAATTGGACTTTGACGACAATTCGTTGGAAATAATATACAGGGTCATTTATGATAGAAGGTCAAATGCCCCATAAATTCATTGATAAGGTTTCGAAAAATCGCCACCCTTTCACTTGTGAACCAAATTTCAATTTTCAAAAACTAAATTGTAAATAAAACCTTCATCAATCACCCTGTATAATTAAACTTTGACGATAATTCGTTGGAAGTAATATACAGGGTGATTTATGATAAAATGCCTTATTAAATAATTTATGATATTTTGTACTGGACAATTCGTTGGAAATAAATTCGTAATAATTGACTGATCAAAAATAAAATCCATGCAAAACAAAGAATCTAAACTTTACTTACAAATTACAGTCTGACTAATATTTCACAATGTCTTTTCTAAATGAAGCAAAACTAATTAATTTGAGACAATAGTCGATCAATCGCCTTTTATCACAGTTATCACAGAGTCGTTACTCTGTGTTCAAAGTCAGATTCGATCTCAAACAATGAGATTCATTTCGCTATAGTACTAAAGACGATTCGCAATGGAATTTTGTTGTTATCATCAAATTCTTGATTTCTCTCATTAAGAAATCTCCGTCTTTTTTCGTTTTCTCGAATGGTATTCTTCAGGATGTCGATACGAAACATGCTTCCGTAATGCGTCTCGACTTCGAGACACATGAGGACACGATTGACAAGCATGAAATGCTTCTTCGTGGGTTTCCATGTGTACCCTGAGGTTGTACTGATTGCTCAAATACTTTCCACAGAGGAAACATTTGCAAGTTTCTGACGTCGATTCTTTGGGGCTTGGTAGTTTCTTGGTCGTAGTCGGGAATGGTATTCGGTCCTCACTGGAACATGGGCTTATATTTTCTGGCGTTACTGAAAAATTTTATTGTGTATTTTAAATTTAACTTTGTACAAGTTACATCGTGGTTTTTCCCATGTAGGAGACAGTCTCACCCTGGTGCTATCTATTGACAAATTTATCGCAGTACTGTAGGTATTACTACTCCTCCTCCTAAGGGTTATACTACTTGGTATATAGGGCTGTTCTAACTTCAACCTTTTTCCTCCATTATCACTTTCATTGGCTTTATTCTCGTTAGGTACTAGATTTGGAGTGGATTTTGGAATAGGTACTGGTTTTTCTGGAACCTGAAGCAAAATTAATCTGAAGATTAGATTTATTTTGGGCTACCTTCATGTCGCAAAGTCCCTGGATTTTTAGGAGTTTGGCAATAGACAGCAGATTGGGTAGTTGATCTTTGGACACTATACACTGACCTCTGTACATAAAGGCGAGCATTGCTCTCACATCTTCTATACTTGCATTGTGCAACACAACAACTGGATGTTGTGTGTTTTTCATTTCCTACAATGTAACATTTACAATTCAAAAGTACATCTATAAATGAAGTCAAGACGATAGGTATAGGGTGTTAAATAAATAATACGGTCGTAGGTGACTGTGGTTTTCTTTTTCTATCATGAACGTAGGTCGTAGCTAAGTTCGTATGGTTTATTGATGTCAACTGTCACAATTTTCACTGAATGTCATCATTTGTTGACATTATTTTTCGTGAATTTGATTTAGTTCTTGATAAAAATGTTATGAAATCCTCAAAAACATTGGAAATCGGGCTTTTGCGTCCGCACACTATAAGCACAAACAAGAACCCCTTTACCTCTTCAAATTTTATATTTGAGTTTAATCCGATGAATTCTCAAATAAATCAATAGATTGAAGTTATTGAATACAACGCAAACATTTACAAATGGGATGAAAGAGCGCTAGAAACACCTTTTTTATCCACTTTGAAGTCGCCCACCCTGTATTAGGTATCGATGATTTTTTGTTTAAAGCACACATTCTGGGATTTTATTAACATCTTATTAATTAGAACAGTAGAAGTATTAAATTAACAAATTAACAAAAAAAAATAACCAAAACAGTAACATTTTTATTTTTAAATGTGAACAGGGAGGTTTTTGGTCATTCTGATTGAGATTCCGTTGTCAGTTTTTCTGTAAAAAATCCCCTAATACGATTTTCTGAAATTTGAACCACTTTGAACCCCAATAATCACCCAAAAGTACGTCCCTGGAACTGATTTGGTATAATGTTCAAAAAGTGTTGGACGAGACCTAACAAACAAAAAAAAAAATGAGAATCGGTTGATAAACAAAAATGTTACAGGGGTGGGACACTTCAGAGTGGACACCCTGTATATTTATGGATATCGCAAATCATAAGACAACCATGGGATGTTCTTTGTATCAACTTCATTTAGATAAAATAAATAACTGGGCAGTTCGGGTGTACTTTTCAAATAGTGATGAAGTGTCATTAATAATTGATATTAAAAGCTGTGCAGTATCAGTTACAAATTTTCCAATCAACACTGCAGGACCGGACTCAGAACACATCATGTTAGTAGTTACAAAAATGTACTAGTTCTGGGGCTTTAGGGCATACTAAAAAAAAAAATATGTCGATTTACTGACAATATCTAAGAAAAATCTGTTCTAAGAAAAATGATTCGATTAACATTATTTAATCAAAGTTCATTGCAAACATAAGATACAGGCCGTTCCATTTGAAAACATTGACTTTCAATCAATTCCATTTGCGAATATTTGAAAGTGTTTTTTAGCACACCCTGTAGGATTTTTAGAATATTTTGAATAATCTGTGTGTTCTTTGATACCAGAAAAGACTGCCGTCAAATTTTCACACCTCAATTCGTAACCATCACTAAGAAATTTTATTTCAAAAAATCAAAGAAATTTGTCATTTTTTTTAATTAATTAATTAATTAATTAATGTAGAAGCCAATAGAACATAAATGAAAACAAATTGGAGTACTAGATTGATCTAAAACTAACACCATTCCCCCTCTTACTCTGTCCAGTGGAGTTGGAATGAGGAAACGGAAGAAGTCCTTTATGATGCTTTGATTTTTTGAATAGGTACATAAACAAGGTGCCTCCGATTAAGTCGGCACTATTGATTGATTTATTATTATTGCAGCTACGATGATGTTTAAATCAGCAAGATTCACAACCAAGTCACCAGAGTAAACACACAACACGTGATCCAACAATGGGAAACGATCGAAAGATCACGTGAGATGAAACAACACGTGACCAATTGAATTGTTTCGCTTTGTCTGATCACGTGTGAGTTTGTTTACGTTGGTGACTTTTGGTTGTGAATTTAGTTTAGTAGGATTTTTCCTGCTGATTAATAGTCAATAGCAACCATTCAATTGTTTCTTAGGGAATTTTATAGAGACATTTTCTGTAAATGAATTGTCATCACTTCTTTATTTTTTGATTGAAGCCGGTAGTACAAATGAACTTTTTTTACTAAGAAAATTATTAACCAACATCTCATTTAAAAAACATACATTTTATGGGATAAATCGATAACGCGATTTTCAATTGTTTTTCTATGTTCACCATTTCTATCAGCAGAAAAAATCCTACTAGTTTTCTGATTTGAACATCATCGTGGCTGCAATAATAACGGATCAATAGTGCCGACTGGATCGGAAACACCCTGTATAGTTTTACGTTCACTATTATATTGACCCCCCCTCTAACTCATTCTATACAAGGTGTACAGAAAAAAGTTGTTGACAAAAGTTCTTTGGTTTATACTATTTTTTTTTAATAAAGCAGTATCATTTATACAGGGTGTCCCAAAAGCGGTCCGCAGCACCCAACTTGGAAAATTTAAATGGAACACCCTGTATTTTATTTCATTTTTAGATTCTACGTTCAATTCTAAGTCATATGTGTATGAGGTATATTTATTTTATCTCTTGTCGCTTCCGAGATAAAAGCTGTTAAATATTGTGGTAAATTCAATATTTTGACACCCTCTAACTCATTCTACACAAGGTGTAGAAAAAAAAAGAGTAATACAAAGTAGTTCGTTTTCTACTGAATTGTTTAAATTGAGCCATATTATTTATACAGGGTGACTCATAAGCAACACCCAACTTCAAAATTGTGACAAACCAAACATCCCCGAGCATAAAGAGTTGTTATGGTGACAAATATCTCGGCACAAAAACGTGTGAGTCACCCCAACCGTCGAAACATCGGACGATCGAGATAGCGCGGAATCTAGGGAAAGGCAGTCGAGTCGTTACTTTTGAGGCGGCATTATTATTGTATTTGATTTTTCGAGTGGGAATATATTCAGTTATTTAAATTAATTATTGTGCTATTGGTAACGACCTTTATAGTGCAGCGGTAGGATTGTTCAAACTCCTTACGAATAGACTGGTCATAAGTTATTGTTCTTTATTTGGTTGAATTGTTTTGTTTGTTGAAGTTATCATAAGTTTTTGCTGGTTTCGCCGATAACTGAAAATGGGGAGAAATAAAAGAGAAAGAAGTACTTCGAGTGATTCATCGTCGAGTTCCTCGTCTTCGAGTGAGGATAATATAGGACGATATAAGAGAAAAAGCAGGAAATATAGAAAAACCGTGAGTACGAAAGACATTAATTTGGGTAGAAACGCACAAAAACGGCCTAATGTTGAAAGGGTTGTCGTACATGTACAAAATTCGCGAAGTCTCACACCTACTTTGGAAAGTAATAAACCTGTAGAGCATGTCACTACTAATATTCAGCGTGGAAAACAGCCAGACCTTGATAAAATTGAACAGGCTACAGATGTAAACGTTACGTCAAAAAGTAGTAGTTCAGTTGTTGAGGAAGATGATTCGCAGAGGCGAATTAGACATCTGGAGGATCTAGTGAATCAATTATTGGATAATTCTAGTGGCAATAATCGCAACAAGGTTACTGTCAAACTGTCAACCCAAACTGTATTCCTGAATTTAACCCAAGTGATGAGTCACAAATAAGTTGCATTAAATGGTTGGATAAAATTGATCAACTGGGTCAAATAAACAACTGGGACAACTTGAAAATTTTCCATATGCAGACCAGGCTAGAGGGCTTGGCTAAAACTTGGTACAACGGTTTGGATGATTATAGGCATACCTGGAGTGAGTGGAAGAGTCTGCTCATCCAGGCTTTTCCCGACCATCACGATTTTCCTACTGCCATTAGGAACCTGATTGAACGCAAAAAATTGCGAGATGAATCATGGACGGGGTATTATTTCAATAAAATGCAACTACTTCGACGATGTGAAATATCGGGTAAAAATGCAGTAGCTATGATCATTGATGGCATTCCCGATAAAACCATACAAGCTGGAGCGAAGGTGGGCAGATATTCTACTCCCGAACAACTTTTCAAGGAATACCTGTCTACTTGTTCATCAGTGCCCATTAAAGAACATCTGGAACAACCTAGAAGACACGAACAGCGCGTGGAAAATCCTAGGCAAAATCCATACAAACCCGATCTTGGACAGAAAGT
Source organism: Orchestes rusci (assembly GCA_958502075.1). Classification (NCBI taxonomy): domain Eukaryota; kingdom Metazoa; phylum Arthropoda; class Insecta; order Coleoptera; family Curculionidae; genus Orchestes; species Orchestes rusci. The sequence goes on from OY293309.1 coordinate 2,352,528, forward strand.
TAAAAGGTCAAGATGTTTCAATTGCAGGGAATACGGCCACATGTTTAAAGATTGTCCAAAACCAAAGGCCCAATGTGCATATTGCAAACAACTAGGACATCTGGCCGCCAACTGCCGCAAAAGTAAACCAAATAACTTTCACAAAGCCTTGATTTGCGAAACCAAGCCTAACAAATCAGGAAACCAGGGTTATTATGTTACCTGCAACGTTAATGGACAGAGTTTGCGAGGTCTTATCGACTCAGGATGCGAAGAGGTTTTGATTCGCGAGAGCAATGCGAGATCAGCTGGTCTGACTTGGACTGAAAGTGATATTCACCTGACTGGTTATGGAGGTGCTGTTTGCAAGGTTCTGGGTACTGCCAAGACTTATCTTAGAGTAGATTTGTTCCAAGCTGAAGTACCAGTGTTTGTTGTGCGGGATGATTTGCAAACAATGCCGGTCCTGATTGGCAGATCAGTATTGAATAAAAACGACGCCGTAACTGTAGTACGAAAAGGAACTGTGAGGCTTTTCAACAGTGAATTTTCAAAGCTACCCGAACTTGATGAACTTCCACCAAAAAAATTAGTATTAACAACAAAAGTTACGACAGAAATTCCATCAAATCACATTGGATTTGTGAGCGTTTTGTCCAAAGATGACCACAACGGTGACGTGTTCGTCGATTTACGAAATTGTACTGAGCCTGGCAGGGAATATATTCTTCCAAGTTGTGTGATATCGGTGATATCGGCAGAGGGAGCGCAGATCCCAATCCTCAATCTTTCAGGGAAGTCAATATGTTTCACGCAAGGCCAGGTGATGGCAAGAGGTGTTGTATGTAGTCCCGCATCTGAAAATGTAAGTATCTGTCATAAAGTTGATACTTGTGAATTGCCAAAATTTACTTTGAATAGTTTGAATGGTCGGGTTTCTTCCAATTTATCTCAATCGGATATCAATAATCTTTTGCGGCTTTTAAACAAATATCGTGACTGTTTTGCGGAAAATATACATGAGTTGGGTTTTATTAATGACGCAGAGATGAAAATTACTCTGTCGGATGACAAACCTGTTACCTACAGACCTTACAGACTCTCGATATGCGAAAGAGAGAATGTAAGACAAATAGTGAACGAAATGCTTTCAGCCAATATTATACGGGAATCCAGCTCGCCATATTCGAGTCCAATAGTCCTAGTTAAGAAAAATAACGGTGAAACTAGAATGTGTGTCGACTATCGTGCCCTCAACGCAAAAACAATAAAGGACGGCTACCCGCTGCCAAGGGTTGATGATCATCTGGAGGTTTTGAAGGGATGTAATTATTTTACGACTTTGGATATGACAAGTGGGTACCATCAAATACCAATGGCCAAGGAATCAATAGATAAAACAGCCTTCGTGACTCCAGATGGGCAGTACGAATATCTCAGGATGCCATTTGGGTTGGTTGGTGCCCCAGCCAGATTCCAGAGGACAATAAACCACATTTTGGGTTCAATGAGATTTTCCACGGCATTGGCATACTTGGATGATATATTAGTTCCCTCCCCTAACGTCTCGTCTGGCTTAATAGCTCTTGGTGATGTTTTCAAAACTTTTAGAGAAGCAGGTGTCACTTTACGCATGTCAAAATGTAAGTTTTTCCAAGAAAACATAGACTATTTGGGACACGAGATTAGTGCTGCCGGCATACGACCCGGTGCTACGAAAATTGTCGCAGTGGAAAAGTTTCCTGTTCCCAAAAATGTACATCAAGTTCGTCAGTTTATTGGGCTGTGTAGCTACTTTCGGAAGTATGTCAAAGATTTTGCACAAATTGCTCGCCCTTTAACCTATCTAACTAAGAAAGATGTTGCCTTTAAATGGGGTGTAGCGGAGCAGGCTGCTTTTGAAAAACTTAGAGGAGTTTTGATCAAACGGCCCTTGCTTGCTATATACGATCCCAAGTTAGAAACAGAGGTACATACTGACGCTTCGAAAGTCGGACTTGGTGGAATTCTTTTACAAAGGCAAAATGATAGCAATTTGAAACCCGTCTTATATTTTAGTCAACAGACGACAAAAGAAGAGCAGAAGTACCACTCCTTTGAACTGGAAGCGTTGGCTGTGGTAAATTCTCTTCAGAGATTTAGAGTTTACCTTCTTGGACTGTCATTCAAGGTTATAACTGATTGCAATGCCTTGAGAACGGCTATGACTAAACGCGATTTAATCCCTAGAATTGGAAGATGGTGGCTCATCACTCAGGAGTTTGATTTTACGGTTGAATATCGCGCAGGGTCAAAGATGGCTCATGTGGACGCATTGAGTCGAAATCCAGTAGAAGATACTGTTAGTCAACCTGGGCAGCAAGAAGTGAATGTCCTTCAAGTAGACATCACGACTGACGACTGGGTATTATCGGCACAAAATAACGACGATCAATGCAAAGAGTTGCTAGAGACACTTTCTAGGAAACCGGCTAACAACGACGAAAAGCAAGTTCATAAGGACTATGTGTTGAAGGACAACAAATTGTATAGGCGAACTTCAGATGGTCCGAAATGGTATATACCAAAGGCAGGCAGGCGGATTGTGACTATGTTCCATCATGACAATATGGGTCATTTCGCTGTCGAAAAGACGCTAAAAGCACTGAGTAGCAAATATTGGTTTCCACGAATGAGGAAGTACATAGCTCGTTACATTGCTGCTTGTTTGCCGTGTGCCTACAACAAAGCTCCGGTAGGAAAGCAACAAGGATTTTTACACTCGATCGAAAAGGTGTCGACTCCAATGGATACTATTCACATCGATCATTTGGGACCATTCGTTAAGAGTACCAAAGGGAATACTCATTTAATAGTGGCGGTTGACGCTTTCACTAAGTTTTTACACGCCAAAGCTGTTTCTAGTACGAAGACTAGGCCAGTAATCAGCTTCTTAGAGAATATTTTTCTCACATTTGGTACCCCAAAACGCATTATCTGCGACAGAGGTACCAGTTTTACTAGTAGCACTTTCAAGAGCTTTGCAAAGGACTTGAGTATTAAATTAGTCCTGAATGCAACAGCGACACCACGAGCTAATGGGCAAGTGGAGCGCTACAATAAAACTTTGTTGCATGCTATTTCAACTTCCTATGATGATGAGAGGAAGTGGGATGCATCTATAAGTGCCGTTGTGTTTGGTATCAATTCAGCCGAAAATAGTTCTACTGGGAAGAGTCCCTATGAATTATTAGTTGGCTATAGACCTAGAGCAATGGGAGATGCATTCTTGAGCGTAGCGGTAGTAGACGACTCAGTGGAAAGAGACTTTGAAAAATCTAGACAGGAAGCCGCTATGAACATTAAAATGGCGCAGAGTAAGCAAAAGGCCTATTTTGACGCGAAGAGGAGAAAATCTCATCAGTATAGCGTAGGGGACCAAGTTGTCCTAAGGAGGACGAATGTTTTGAACGAGGGTAAGAGTAAGAAGCTCTTGCCGAAGTTTAGTGGTCCTTACCAAGTCAAAGAGGTACTAGACCATGATAGGTACATTGTGGAAGACCTAGCGGGGTCAAAACGGGCAAGAAGGAAATATCAGGGTATTTGTTCTGCAGACAAAATGAAGCCCTTCACAGCTGCTCTTGAGAGTAGTGAGTCTGAGTCAGAGAACGACTTAGGAAAAGAGGAATCCGAAAAAGTCTTGGATAACGAGAAGTCTGATAAAGTATCAGAAAGCTAAATGTAGCTGTGAATTATGGTTCGATAATCTTTGTTTGAATATTTTGTATCTTTTTATGATTTGAGGATGACGGATGCTGTTAGTGACTGGCCACCACTGTCGGTGTCTGTCAGGCTTCAAATTGTAAATATTGTTGGTGCGAGTTTACTAATGTATTTTTCCATAGGTAGCCTAAATTGTTTCCGGGACGGAAAAGAGGTAGCGTGGTCGACTGTGACAAACCAAACATCCCCGAGCATAAAGAGTTGTTATGGTGACAAATATCTCGGCACAAAAACGTGTGAGTCACCCCAACCGTCGAAACATCGGACGATCGAGATAGCGCGGAATCTAGGGAAAGGCAGTCGAGTCGTTACTTTTGAGGCGGCATTATTATTGTATTTGATTTTTCGAGTGGGAATATATTCAGTTATTTAAATTAATTATTGTGCTATTGGTAACGACCTTTATAAAATTTTAAATAAGACACCCGGTATTTCATTTCATTTTCAGATTATACGTCAAATCTATATTAAATGAATCTAACATATCTTTTGCCACTTTCTAGATAAAGTCTGTTCAATTTTGTGAAAAATCCAAAATTCAGGATTGGTTTCTTGACAACCATATTAAATAAAGATTGCTTTGAAGCTTTAGTCTGCCTCATAAAAGATAAAAAAGGATTCTAGTTTAGTTAAAAAAAAGCTACTTTCCATTTTTAAAAGGCTCACACTTTATTATGTATTGTAGCACTAAAAATAAGGTTAACGATGTGCAAAGGTACAATACAAGGGCCTGATTCGGCTAAGACCAAAGAGCTGCTAATTTTGGATAGAAAAGATCTAAGCTCAATGGTAGGTCTACTGACAGGTCACATGAAACATGAAGAGAATGATGATGAGCAGCTCAAAGGATGAGACTCTCCAATAAATAAGAACGATCAACTTGAAGGGTCTACCTATACTATGATGAACAGATGTTTGTCGTAATTTGAACACTTCATTATAATACAATTAATAGAGGTTGAAAACAGGGGCAAAGTTTACTATATTAGTAAACTTTGACAAGGGGGAGTAAGACAAAAATTCGGGTAGTTGTGGATTTTGGATATGTTATTTAAAATGGTTGTTTATTGAAGAATCCGAAGAGGCCTCAAAAATTTTGGCTCCGCGGGCGCCGCCATTATGAAGAAACTACCATTTTTTGGCACTTTTCTCAGTTTATGGCCCATATCTCATTCCCTGTGCGTTTTTTGTCATTTGATGTAGTATAAAAAGTTGTAGAAGATAAAATTTACTACAAAATTTATATATAAAGTTTTTCTGTATGATCAATAATGGTTGTAATAAACTGAACAGTATTTAATTCATTATGTACAGTATAATATCACAAGCAGTCAGTATAATATTGTAGAAGACTCAGTATTTCTGTTAAAAATGATAAGTAAAAATGGAATTTTTGAGCAGTAAAAGTACTATTTGGCCTGTATTTCTATGTTCACTATTGTGATTCTGATGGTCAGTAAAAATTTATGAAATGTCAGTATGACTTAGCTGGTAATAATTCCACAAATGTACAGTAAGAAATAATAAATGGCCAGTATGCAATAGTCAGTAATCATTTTAACTAACTCAAACTAACCCAAACTTGATACACATAATACCAATACAGAAAACGTCAATTATGATATATAAAAATGATTGTAATGTTAACCTAGTGCTAACCAACGAGCCGCTGCATATTTTTCATCAATTTCTATTACCAACACAAACTAACCCTAACTAACCCAAACTAAATCCGCCTCTCAAAGGAACCTATCTGACTACTTCATCATGACATAAAGGCAGAGTGTTTTCTCTTTACTAAGTTGTGTTTCGTTCCATTGTAAAAATGATTGTATTTATACGAAATAAAATATAGGTATGACCAACCATTCATTATTTTATCGTCGCTTTATCAATTTTATGGACTGTCCATTATTTTCACCAGGCATTTACTAATTTATTTGATCGTTTATCTATGATACTGACTCTTGATTATTTATATCTACCATTTATTATTTTTACTGACCACTTCTTTATGTTACTGACCCTTCATTATTTTTACTGACCATTTCTTTATATCACTAACCGTTAATTATTCCAACCGACCATTTATTATTATACTGACCATTTATTATTTTTACTGGCCACTTCTTTATGTTACCGACCCTTCATTATTTTTACTGACCATTTCTTTATATCACTAACCGTTAATTATTCCAACCGACCATTTTTTATTATACTGACCATTTATTATTTTTACTGACCACTTCTTTATGTTACTGACCCTTCATTATTTTTACTGACCATTTCTTTATATCACTAACCGTTAATTATTCCAACCGACCATTTATTATTTTTACTGGCCACTTCTTTATGTTACTGACCCTTCATTATTTTTACTGACCATTTATTATTTTTACTGACCACTTCTTTATGTTACTGACCCTTCATTATTTTTACTGACCATTTCTTTATATCACTAACCGTTAATTATTCCAACCGACCATTTATTATTATACTGACCATTTATTATTTTTACTGACCACTTCTTTATGTTACTGACCCTTTATTATTTCAACCGACCATTTATTATCATACTGACCAAGGGAAATAAAATAATGGCAAAGAGTACTGACCATGAAATTGAAATACTGACCATTTAATTTGTTGCCGATCAATAATAACGTAGCTACGACGCGCTAAAAAATGACGACTTTATTGTATTTGGTAAAATTTCAAGTTTCTTTGACCTAATGTTTTCGAGTTGTTCTTTTAAATACTCCTGCAAGGTGCCGGAATATATACTTCTCCTTCATGCAATTAGTGGGTGTCCAACTTATTTAGCTTCGGAAAAACAAAGTTTTGCCAGCTCTTCGAAAAATACCCACAATTGCTGGAAGTGGCTGAAGTATTTTGGAAGCCAAATGCAACTTCAAATGCGATCGCTGAAGCTGAAGAGAAGATTTTGGTAGCCCTCTATGGCGGGGATAACAATAGTATGACGATCAATATTCTCCGACACACTAAATTTTTAAGGAACAACACAAACCTAAATTTGGCCAAGCTTCCACCAACATCAGACGCGGCAAAATTCCACTCCTTCAGAGCGTATCACCAGGTAAAAATCACACATTATTGTCTGCATGTCTAGCTTATACTTTTGATTTTAGGTGATGGCGTGGATGGGAATCTACAAAAATCCCATAAATTGGGGATGGAAGAGAGGCGACAGGTCGCTGGAGCCCATCGGAACGCAAAAAGATGCCGCTCCTTCTAGCATCCTCCAAAAAATGTCTTGCAAATGCATTAGTGGGTGCTTGGGAGCATGTGGATGTCGAAAATCGGGCATCAAGTGCTACATGAAAAAACATGAAATCTCACAAAATACAAAAATTTCGCAATTTTTTAGTTTGTCGTAGCTACGTTATTATTGATCATACAGAAAAACTTTATAAATAAATTTTGTAGTAAATTTTATTTTCTACAACTTTTTATACTATATCAAATGACAAAAAACGCACAGGGAATGAGATATGGGCCATAAACTGACAAAAGTGCCAAAAAATGGTAGTTTCTTCATAATGGCGGCGCCCGCGGAGCCAAAATTTTTGTGGCCTCTTCGGATTCATCAATAAACAACCATTTTAAACAACATATTCAAAATTCAGAACTACCCGATTTTTTGTCTTACTCTTTTCCCCTATTAATTCGATTATTAGTTAGGGGTTGTTCCTTCGATTTGTTTCAACCAAAACCAAGATAATTTTATTACTTTCGAAATCATGTATTGTGCTTGAAAAATATTAAAGGGGTTAGTTTACTTGGATGAGAATTGAGAATTGCGCCATTCTTTATACGTAGGTATCGCGAGGATTTTAATGTAAAGTTATGTGATTTTTTTTGGCGAAAACGCGACATTTATATTTTATTTATTATAATAATTTGTTATTTATTCACATTTTGTCTTTTGTAATTAGCGATATAAAGAAAAACGCAAAAAATCAAAACACATGGATCTAAAAATATACTGACCACCCAGACACACATGCGGCATATTTTTAGCAACTTGTAGTAAAACAAAATAAAAAATATTTGATGATCTCACCTGAAATAGCTGAAGAAAATATACACTGCACATGGCAAGTATAATCTTGTGGGCCCTTACGTGTTGCGCTCCGACAGAAATGGTCACATCACTCAAAATATCATTTTCCAATAGAAATGGCAGATTCTGGATCAAGGTGGTTTCGTGGTAGTGCCACTTGAGCACAAATTGTTGGTCGCTCATGTCGAGTAGAGGTTAGTGCTAGTGCATGATAAGGGAAAAACTTGTATACTGGGCCAACATACCGAAATTTATCCAGGCTGGCTATTATTAGCGGTTCCTGGAGAACAAACAGGTGCCAGAAAATTTCGTAACGCTTGCTTTTTTGATATTTCATGTCTAAGTATGATTTTACAGAAAGAATCATCATTAATACCATGTAGATACTGTCGAAGATGGTGATACATTTTTCAAAATTAATCTCTTATTATTCGATAGTTTTCTCTTCTGATTCAATGTCAATGGGTCTAATGCTATTTTTAGAAAATCCTGGAGAACAAAACATCTGCCAAAATATGTTTTACGTGTGTGACATTTGTTTCTTGAAAAGCCAGTCTTCTAATTCGGCTCCAATGTCGAATAAATTACACCAACAATCTGCACTACACTATCCTACTAATCCTACACCGAAATAACAAATTTTAATTGATCTGTCATACTCATAGTGATCCGGAGCCAGTCTGCATTTATTCGTTCTTTCTGCCCAAATTTCTCCCAATCGGTTGCAAAATCACGAATACGTGAATATTGTTTTGTGTTAACAATTTGGTTGGTATGGAAACAAAGTTCAAAACAACAAACTATTAGGTATTTGAGTTGACATTTTTAGTGCGGAAAAAGGTTACTTTGCGCACGCTCGTTTAAATGAAAGCAAATTATATGAAAATGTTTTTATTTATCATTCTACTCTAATCATTATAATAATCATACTAAAAAGTTATTTTGTTATTCATCAGGGCGAAGACGAAAAATCGGTCCAGCGGTTATTGAGTTATCAATGGTGTAACTTACTCTCATCATGAACATGAACGTTATGACATTATTCATCATTCTTCATTCTAGGTTCTCGAAAAAAATTAAAACATGTAAATAAGGCTTAAAAAAATGTATTGTCAAACGCCATAATTAATTAAATCATTTGTAAAAATTCCACTTGCTAAATGACTCAACATTCAGATAATCAATAAATTTAAACGATCAACGAATACGCGCACTAATTTGATCAATTAAAGCATCGATTCTCTCGCTTGTTCCTTTGAAAGTTTTCGGATCAGGTCCGATCATTTGAATCAGTTGTGGAACTTCTTGTCTGGAAATGTCGGCGAAACGAGCCAGAGATTTCATGCATCTGAAGAGGTGTTCTTCGGAGGGTTTTTGGTTGAAGTACTGTAGTACGGCCATTGTCATTTCGACGGCAATATCATCGAAGACCTGAAATAAAACCATTTTATAGAAAATGTTGATTCGCCATATTATACAGGATGTCCCTGCTCAAACTACTTCTCTATGGTTCCACAATATACTCTAGAAGTTTTCACCAGTCAGTAAAAAAAATCATTTTTGAAGACTGTGGAAAATATTTCCAGTTTTGCAAGGTAGTCTTCAGAGTAGTTGAAGAATAATTATTTCTCTGAAATCCACCCAGGCTTTGTTCGTAACATAAATATATTTTGTTTTGTCCCATGTTCAATTGCCTGTTGTTTTGCTGGTTGTAAACATGTTGGATAAAATATTCTATTTTCGTAAATGTGCGATAAATACGTGGATGACTGTGCAAAACAAAGTTAAATATATTTTTAAGGGGTTCTAATATTAGGAAAGTTTGACGACCGTAAAAAAACACTTCCCGCATTTTTTTAAATGGAATGATCATTTTGAGTTCCAGCATGATAGTGATAGATCCAATGTTTTTTATATGCCTTTGATCGGTTCAAATGCAATGGAATGTCAGAAGAATTGAGTAATAGCCCATTTTGAAGATCATATCCTCCTAGTTAACTCTTGTAATTATCATTGATATATAAAAATGAGAACCGATTTCTTCTGGAAGATCCATAACTTGAGAACGGCTGGGGCAATTTGAGTAATTTTTTTAATTAATGGTTCCTTAAAGTCTTGGGAGTGTTTTTATGGCGAGAAAAGCTGGAAAATCCGCCGAAAAAACCTGAAAACACAACTTTTCATTCGGGGTGTTACATGTCACCTTTCCATGACATGACAAAACAAACTAATGTCAATGTCAATGAGTAAATTCAATAGGCGCGTTCGAGTTTCCGCTCTAAACACTCTGAGCACGAAGAGCGTAAACTCGAACTCACCTATGATGTCAATTCAAATCATAGACCTGAGAAATGAAAAAGACTCTTAACTCTACAGCATAGCAGTGACAGCCATTTTCAATATCAAGACAACAATGACATTATGAGAGAAGAGGTTTTCTATTTTTTCCCATACAGGGATGTTGTGTGTGTCTGTGAGAATATCTACCCGTTAATGCGAGTTACAGACAAAGTCCAGATTCATTTCCAGAGTTTATTCTACGTCCATACAAAAATTAAAACTAAAAGAGAATCATTGGTCAGGACTATTAAAGCAACGTTGCCATAATGTTAAAATAGGTGCATTCAGTGAACGTAAACATAAAACTAAAACAGTGCTGATGCTGATTCTATCCAGGCTTTTATCTTATCTAATATATAAATTTGAATCCCGTTTTTCTTGGTCACTCCATCACTTGAGAACGGCTGAAGCAATGTAGGTGATTTTTTTTCAATGTTCTTTGAAATGTGAGGAGTGATGTTATGAAAAGAAAAATTGGGAAATTTTCCTTTAGAACCCGAAAACACAACTTGCCTTTCTTTGACATAGTGAGGTTATGTTTGCATAGTTTTATTATTTGCCAATGGATTTTGTTCAAATAATTATGAAGGTTCTAATTTGGTGTTTGATCAAAAATTGACCAAGTGCGGTTATGTTTGCTTAATTTTGTTATTTTCCAGAATATTTTGTTCAAATTAGATAATAAAATCGTAGGTTCTATTTGGGATTTGATCTAAACATTTGAAAAAAAATGACATGGTGAGGTTATGTTTGCATAGTTTTGATATTTTCCAAACGATTTTTTTCAAATCAGATATGTAGGTTCTATTTGGGATTTAATCAAAAATTGTTTTGAAACATTACATACATAGTGAGGTTATGTTGGCATAGTTTTGTAATTTGCCAAAAAATTTTGTTCAAATAATCATGTAGGCTCTAATTTGGGGTTTGGTCAAGAAATTTAACAAACATTGACCAAGTGAGGTTATGTTTGCCCAATTTTGTTATTTTCAGAATGATTTTGTTCAAATTAGATAATATATCGTAGGTTCTATCTGAGATTTGATGAAAACATTTTTTTTTAAATGACATAGTGAGGTTATGTTCGAAAAGTTTTGTTATTTTTTTAGGGATTTTGTTCAAATAAGATTATAGAGTTTCTATTTGGGATTTGATCAATTTTTTTTTTCAATAAACTTAGGTTATGTTTGCTTAATTTTGTTATTTTTCAAAGGATTTTGTCCAAATTAGATATGTAGGTTCTATTTGGGATTTGAAGTGTTGTAACAATAGATACGTTTTCAGTTTAAAAAATTTAAAACAAGTATGCTATTCTTATTATTTTTTATATGTTTGTTATGTCTGCGCCCCGAATAACAGAATGATTATCGAAACCTCGGAAAAACGAAAAAAAAAAGAAAATTGTGAAACAAATTCATTGAGCACAGCATTAATTATTGATTATGAGGCAGTATGGAATGTACCGGGTCAGCTAGTTTATTAAATAAAAATAAAAAAATGCTTGATGAGCTGTCATATCAACAGACATGACAGCAGAGGCCAATTGCGCCACGCCTTTCATTTAGCTAAGGATCTAATGTGAGTGTCGCAATTGAAACACGGGAGACAAATTCAAGGTCCAAAATAACCTTTAAGTGCACCTTAATCTTAAATGGACATTGAAATATCGGCCCTAAATGCCCAAAATCTATGTCGTCTCGTTTTCGATGGACATCCCTGTATACCGAAATTTATTTGCTTTGCTGGGACCATAGAGTAGTTGATATACAGGGTGTTTCCTGAACGCATTCACAAAATGGAAGTGGTGATTCCTCAGGTGATTTTGAGCAAAAAAGTTGATAAATAGTATAGGTCCAAAAAATGGATAGTTTCTAAGATACAGGATGTTAAAGTTTTTTCACAACATACAACCCAATTGAGGGCGTATATTTTTTTTGAAGCATTGTTTGTAGTAGAAGTTTCGATCCCGTATAGTTATCTAGTAATCTTGATTTTTTTATCCAATAAAAAAATTATGTGAAAAAATGATGGATATTTGGGTTGATGTTTTGTTGAAAGTAACGTTAAGTTCCTATTTTTCAAAAAGTAACTTATTTTGCAACTAAATACTTTTCCAAAGTATCTTTGACTGTACTGCAGGATAATTATTAATCTTTTAGTTATTTTAATATGTGAAATATTTTTTTCCGAAACGTCTGATAAGTTGAACTGCATGGAACTCAAGGGAAAACAGTTGAGGAACCGGAATATACAGGGTAGGTCTCAAATAAGTGCGCATTTTGGGATCTTGAATCAGTTAAATAGAGTACAGTAGGATAATCACTTGTATAGATAGGCAATTTTCCAGGACCGGACCTGGAGCTGCTCCAATTTTTTTTCCAAGAAAAAAAATGATTATGATTCTCCGATCAATTTAAGGCAAAAAAGGTAACAGGTCTGAAAAATTTTCTTTTGTTGTATTCTTTGACTATACAGGGTGTTTCATTAATATTGCGAAAAAAATCAGGGTGAGTTTCCCCACTTAAAAATAATAAGAAAACTTCATATAAAGGTGTGTCCGGAAATGCTTCGTTACAGAGCTACAGGGTGTTGAAGTTTTATTTTTATTTTTGTTTTTTCTAAATAATATTTGAACCAATGTCTATATTTCCATAAAAATCGGTATTTGAGGGTTTCTTTTTATGCGGAATTCGAATTTTATCTCAGTTTGGCTCTAACTTGTAGAGGGCGCCACCTACACTCATTTAGATATGCTCTGTAGTTTTGTGGCGCATCCATAATTTACAAGTATTTTTTTTGATATTGATAGGTTTTATCATTTACTAATAGACTTTTTTCAGGTAATATAGAAGATCGGGTGTATAAACACTAGTTTGATTGATATTTGATAGGGTGTGGCGAAATACCCAAAAAAATCTTGTAAACTACACTCATTTGTCCTGACATGTACAGCCATAACTTTTTTGGACGTAACCGTATGACATATTTGAGTGAAAAAACATATTTTCTCTTTATTTTTATGCAAAAAAGGCATACTTGTTAGAAGTCGCTACGTGGAACCATTTTCGAGATATTTGGATTTTAAATAATTAATACATATGATAATGAAATTATGGCGAAGGTAACCTGCTAGAAGTTATAACATATTACGCATTAATGCTTCATATTTTCAGTGAAAAAGATAAAAGTCGACTTCTGTGTAATATTATCGACAACGGTTATTCAAATATTATTTAAACAAAAACAAATGAAAAAACTGAAAAAAAAATTAAACAATAACTTCAACACCCTGTAGCTCTGTAACGAAGCATTTCCGGACACATCTTTATATGAAATTTTCTTTTTATATTTAAGTGAGGGAACTAATCCTGTATTTTTGGCACTATCAATGAAACACAATGTTCGGCCATAATTTCATTATCATATGTATTCATTATTTCAAATCTAAATATCTCGAAAATGGTTGCACTTAGCGACTTCTAACAAGTATGCCTTTTTTGCATAAAAATAAAGGAGAAATATGTTTTTTCACTCAAATATGTCATACGGTTACGTCCAAAAAAGTTATGGCTGTACATGTCAGGACAAATGAGTGTGGGTGGCGCCCTCTACAAGTTAGAGCCAAACTGAGATGAAATTCGAATTCCGCATAAAAAGAAACCCTCAAATACCGATTTTTATGGAAATATAGACATTGGTTCAAATATTATTTAGAAGAAGATTTCCGGACACACCTTTATATGAAGTTTTCTTATTATTTTTAAGTGGGGAAACTCACCCTGAATTTTTTCGCAATATTAATGAAACACCATCACATTAGTACTCGTACATACAATCCACCAAAAACAACTTTAAAAACTGTTAAACACTGAAAACCAGAAGACTCGCCTTCCTCAGAGCGGTTTATCGATGACCAGAGTTTGTTATCAAAGCAAGGTCCCGTGTTTAGATGATGATTAATCCGCAAAACTTCTGATAAATTGTCATAATCGTGGTTTTCTCTATGGACAAATAAAAAAGAAACATACCTACATCATTAAAATTATAAAATGATTGCGAGTAAATTAAATCTCAATGTTACCTAAATAAAATTAATATCCTGATTTGTAGGCACATAGGTAAGCCAATCTCGACATTTTGGCACCGCTCTATTACGATTATGCGAATCAAGCTAGGCTCTACGTATGTACGTCTTACTCGCAGATTTGTTTATGGCGTCAAGCATATTCCGCGATGCCGGTCTAAGGGTGTATTCAAATAACCCCAAGAAAAATGAATCAAATATTGATTTCATAACCAACAACTGCTTTGGCTGACGCTTTTTCGCTTAGAAATGGACGAAACTCTGTAACTTGAGCTTGGTTCCAATCGTTCAATTTAGGCGTTCCAACCTAACCTGCAACTGCTCAAAGGTTGGAATCGCTCGGAATGACATGCGCACTCGATTTCAAACATACTTCAAGCAATGAATGATTCCAATAATACGTGTGGCGTATGTAGCTGGATAAAAATCGATGATTCTACACGTTGTGATAATCTAAAAGCTGTAAAAGGCCCAGTGCAACATCTAAAAATAATTTTCATAAAAGCGACCACATGAGGAACACAAAATGCTACCTTAGACAAGCTGCCTTTGGGCAAAAACTGCCGGATGCGGAAATTTTTGTACATTTTCTGAAAAGAAACATGTGCAAAGTATCCGTTTTAATGCAAAAACATGTTAGCTATTAGGAAATCAATACTACAAAAATAATTATTCTAGTAAGATACAGACCACGGTTTTTACCTCCTTAGAGGCCAAATTGTAGACGATTGCTGATCCCCTCTCTTGAAGCGTAGGATTGTCTGATAAAAGACAATGTACTGCCACCTTTGTTGTAACTCTTATGTTACTGATCTGCTGATTATTGAAGGGCCACTCTGTGATGTATAGAAGCCATTCAGAAGAACTCAGATTCTCAAACATGTTGGCCATCTGTGAGTTTAAATTGATTAAAATCTATAAAATAATTTGAAGACTTACAAAAAGGGCCACACCCTCTTGTTCTTCTTTACTCAGTCTGTCGATTTCGAATGAATAGTTCATTATGACGTGGTCTTTTCTGTCAGAATGTAGAACAAGGATAATGTCATCTTTCAAGGCAGCCATTGACAAAATATTGAGTATTCTGATTCTGACTTCATTAGGAAGTTGTTTGTCATTAAGCAGTCTATCTGAAAGATAGAAGTAGTGTTAAGTCAATACAGAATAGTACATTTTGTATCAAGGGCGGAAAGTAAATGATTTTCACGAGGGTATAAGTAGCAGCACGAGCGAAGCGAGGGCAGATATTAGCCGAGTCAAAATCATCTTTCGTCCGTGGTGCAAACAGTGCTTTTTGTACAACCAGTTTGTAATCATTTGAAAAAGAATAATTATGAAAATCCAAAATAAATCATCCATACACTGCTGACAAGTCAGACAACTGTCAGTCATGGTTACAATAGGTGTGTTTCCTCTTTTGTGGTGCGGATTCATTGTCACCGAGATTGTCACGTGATAAGTTCCTTTTAGTATGCTAGACTGTCACGTGGTTATTAGATTCAGAGGCGTTGGGATCCAAGGAACCGTTGTTAGCGACCCGCGGGCGCAAAAGTACTTTTAGGCCCGGCTGCCAAAATTAGCGAGTTTCCGCCTGTTTTGCATGCATTGAAAAGTGGAGTTTACGTGTAGGTTGTACAAAAATGAATTATTGTATTGTCAATTAACTTACTGACATAATCCAAAAACCCATCACTCAGTGCCCAACTTCCTTCGTCACCTATCATATATTGTTGCAATTCCTCCGTTGATTTCTGCTCTTCAGGGCTCAATTTTCCATCAATCAACCCTACAAGAGCATCAAACTCATCCTTGACATCCACCAAATCCTTGTATATAATCGGGGGGTCTCTGGACTTTTTCTTTTCTTCATCTTCCCTTCTTTCTTCTTCTTCCAAAGCTAAAGCTTGTTCTGACGGAAGAGTGGTTGAGTCGCCATTGACAGCTCCCTCAGTGTCAGCCATGTTAACTTCTTGTAATTCCGGAGGAACCACACCACCAGCTTTCAGGATTTTGATACGTTTCTTTTCTTTGCGACGTTCTTTTTTGGCTAGTTTTTCTTTTATGGTTTTGCGGCGTTGTTCTAGGACAAAGTTGTTGTATCTGGTGGGCAAGATTTATAATAAATATATGACAAAAATGAACATATTATAGAAAAAAATTAAGATTTTAATTATTGTTCTACGCTGAATATCAATGTTAACATGCCCAGAGGTGTGGAATGTTGTTTCAATATACTTAGTTTCACTTCTAATATCCAATTATGTATAATTCGAACAAAACAATAGAAATATCAAAATAAAACCTCTGGCCGGTACAACATACCAGATAGAGCATGAAAGCTATGACGTCTGACCAGATAGATGAACTGACCAACATCGTAATATCGAATATACAGTCTATCCAGAATAAAAAAAAAAAAAAAAAAAAAGTTGCCTGATTGATCAGATTAAGACGTGGGGAAGGGTGAAGTCTGACTTATTGAGATGTCTATAACTTTAGTGAGACTCAACATATTTGATATTTGAACGAATAAGGTCTTGTTTGAGAGAGAAGGCCTTGTTTATTAAGAGCAAACATAGCCATGAGAGATTCGTTTACGCTGCTCCCTCTAGGGGGCGTCAATGCAGTGCCGGACTCAAAATAGTCCGGTAAATGACACATTTCATCAGCAAGGCTGATAAAATTGGATTAGTAGAAGATATAATTTTAACTAACTTTGGAAATTGTAGAATGGTTTCGCTGGCGCCATCTCATGGTAATAATTAATAACTTGACATGTAATGTTGACAACATACATTTTTTATTTAGTGACAGTGACAGATCAAAATTGGAGGTTGAAGGTTGGCAAAAAAAAATGCCATAAAGTGCTCGCTACTTGAAATGAAATATTTGTAAAAAAACCCAAATTTCACGATCAAAGAAGGATTTTGATTATCAATTCCAAAATTATCATCACTCTCTATTCTCGAACGTTTTTTTCTGTCAAATCAAATACATTTTGAACATAGCAAAATAAAGCGAATCACAGTTCAATTTATGAATATCGTAATAAAACATGTTTGCCAACCTTTAACCTACAAATTTGATTTGTCACTGCAACTTTGTAGTACTCATGTATATTACCTAAGTTGTGACATGGTTTGGCTGGCGCCATCTCATAGTAAGAATGTAAGAATGTCAATGTGTGGTTTGACAAGCAAATACTATCTCTTTTGAACCGATTGAGAAAAAGTGTCACAGTATGAAATAAGACATTGTAAGATACACAGCCCTGGAATGTCATTAAACTACTCATCCAGAAATTCCGATAATAATAAACATCTCGACTCGTACTTTAATAAGTCATTTCCTGGCCTGGTTACGTAAAAACATTTTCACTTGGATAGTCCATGGAAACCAAAAACCAACTTGGACAGAAACGTCAAATCTTTATTTAAAACAGTTTAATTGTTAATTTTGTTTGCATATTATGGTGTCTTCATCTCTCTTCTGGCAATAACTTTTGAACGCGTCAAGTTATCAATATGCGATAAAAAAGGTTTCTTCTTGTAATTTTTATCCACTTTCTGTTTCTGTTGAAATAATTGTATCATTCTATTTGAAATTTCGGAAAGAAAAAATAAACTATAAACTTTTACATTGGCGCCCCCTACAGGGAGCAGCGTAAACCAATATCCCATGACTTTATTTTGCTCTTAATGAACAAAGCCTTCTCTCTCAGACAAGATCTTATTCGTTCGAATATGTTGAGTCTAACTAATTCAATAAGTCAGAATTCACCTTTCTCCCATATCTTTATTTGATGCCCTTTAATCAAAAATGGTAAACCCAAAAGGTGCACGATAATTTGACGATGGTATTCTATTAGCAACTTATAATAAAACATTTTTGAGTAAAATCATTTTTTTTACCCGACCATAGGTATTACGCCCTCTAGCGGTAGAGGTATGCTGGAAAATTATTTCCAGTGTTTTCTTTCAGCCACTTTAGTCATATTTTTTTTAAGCCTCCACAGTGTGATGTTTCTGAGATACAGCCGCTTTCATCGCTTATTTGGCCACCCTGTACAGTGTTTTTCCTTATAATTTGTCACCCCTATTTACAGAGATACAAAGAAATGTTCAAATGAAAGTTATTACATATTCAAGACCTCCTCCTGGAAAAATCATGAAACTTTCATTTGAACATTTTTTTTTGTATCTCATTATATAGAGTTTTTAAATTGTTGGCAAATTATAAGGAAAAATCAATGTATAAGATCATTGGGAAAGACTCTGTACAGGGTGTTTCATTATCTTTGATAACATTTTAATCAGCTGTAACTTTTTTGTTTTTGAAGGTATCAAAACGAAACAAATTTCAGATTTTAAAGTTATTTATCAAATTTTTTCCTGTTTAAAAAATAAAGCAAAAGATAAACAATTTTCCGAGATATTAACCTAACATATACTTTTATTAAAGGAATTCCCTGTATATCATTCGATATTTCAATTTTTCTCAAATTACGTTGAAAATAAAGCATTAATTGCTTTATAAAATATGCTTAGACTTTCGAATAGAATCGAAATATCCAATAATATACAGGGCATAATTAAAAGAAATATAAGTTTGAGTATTATCTCGGATGATCGTCAGTCTTTTGATTTATTTTTCGAACAAAAAAAACTTGCTTGACCCTCAAAAACAAAAAAGCTGATGAAAATATTATCAAAGGTAATGAAACACCCTGTACATGGGGATATTGGAAACGGGTATACGTGAAATGATACACAAAAAAAATAAATTAGAAACAAAATCTTAAAACGATGTTCTGAGAGCTTTTCCTTGAGATAGTTCCAAAGAAAATCATCGCACATGCTCAAATCCGTTCAGGCCCGGTTTCTCAATGATGGTTCAACGTTGAACTCGGTTCAAGTACATTGGATTGTGCATCTTTGAACCCAGTTCATCGTTGAACCATTGTTTAAAAACCGGGCCTTAATGATTATGCAAAACAAAACATTAGCTAGTTTTATAATTATTGTAATTCCGATTTTTTTCAAATTATTTGATTCACTCTCTTCAATTCTATACACGTAGGATCCAGATTTCTTTTCTTCGAAGTCTATTTCAGATTTTTTTTTTGATGATATTAGCCAGGACTTCTTGTCGTTTTTGTGGTACACATCAATGAATATTATATTTTGTTTGATCTTCATCTTTTTTCTCTTCTCATAATTATTATTTGCATTTTTTGCTAGATCGAATGACGTTCTACATGTCTTTTCTTATTTGCAATTTCATCTTCAAGTAGGTACAGTCGTGTGCATAAATCCGTTGTATAATTTATATGAGATTTTTTGCAAATAATACTCTATTATAAAACGACAATATTCAATAATTAATACTCGTAAGTACTATAAAAGTTTAATTAATAAATTAGTCACATATTTGATATTATTTGTAACACTGAAGTTTATCAAACTCATAACAAAATATAAATAATGAGGAAGGAAATACTATAAAATTTTCATATCTGATACAAGCACCATTTCTGTTCAGAATTGCAATAAATATCTTTCTGGCTTTTTAGACCTACTTTATTCTCAATCTTCACCCTACTCATACAGGGTGGCCCAACGAATAGGTTCCACCCTTATTTATGACTTTCGTGGTATATTTTGGGAAAAACGCTCGGACACGTCAATTTTTATTTTTAGGGGGACGTCTTTTCGTGTATGACTGTATAATACAGGGTAATCCAAATATAAGATATCGCATCACACTTGACATTTTTAAATGGAAACCCCCAATTTTTTTTCTATTTTTGGATTCTCCATGAAGTTTTTAGTAACTTTTGTATGATAAAGTTTATACCTATCTTCAACCGTTTTAAAGTTATTTGAATTTTTCATAATTTTTTTTTTTTAATTTTTATTATTTATTATTTTCTTTATTCCTGGAAACTTGACGGGGGAGACGTGATAGGACATGTTGGAAAATACAATAGAGCCACGAAAAACCGAAATAATAGAAAATGAGGTTGATTAAAATGAAAATTTTCTTCATTTCCAACAAGATGGTAGCTCCAGTACGACAGTTTTTGGACACCCATTTCCCAAATCAGTGGATCGGACGGCGCAGCCCCATTGCATGGCCACCAAGGTCTCCGGACTTGAGTCCTTTAGATTACTTTCTTTGGGGACATTTGAAAAGAAAGGTTTTTGGTACGAATAAGCCAGACTCCATCCAAGATCTTCGGGAGCGGATCACGGCGGAATGCAGACAACTCCAGAAATGTGTAAAAATGTTAGGAATAGATTTGAGCAAAATCTTTATTATTGCATGGAGGTGAACGGACACCACTTTCAACATTTATTACCACATTGACTTTTTAACACATTATAGCTAAGTAATTAATTTTTGTTTAAATTTTTTAAATAAACGGTTGAAGATAGGTATAAACTGTATTATACAAAAGTTACTAAATACTTCATGGAGAATCCAAAAATAGAAAAAAAATTGGGGGTTTCCATTTAAAAATGTCAAGCGTAATGCGATACTTTATTTTTGGATCACCCTGTATTATACAGTCATACACGAAAAGACGTACTCCTAAAATAAAAATTGACATGTCCGAGCGTTTTTCCGAAAATATACCAGGAAAGTCATAAATAAGGGTTGGGCCACCCTGTATATTCTTCTTTCGTTGTAGTTGTAGCATTCCGATGAGAATTTGACAATCTTCCCTGTCAAATCACACTATTTTCATTTAGCAAACTATTATTAGTTATTATAAATACGTAGGTATACGTCCATGGTATGAATGGCAACTCACCTATTTATAAGGAGGGCACTACTCACATGTATGTAACTCTAGACATTTATTACGGTTCTGTACCAACCTTTCCGTTTATCACCTATTTATGCCACATTAACATACATATTCACCAACATTTTACTATTTAAGGTAATTATACCTGAGAATTTATCTTTGATTGTGAACTCTTCTACAACATAATATAAATAACATTCTTTTGCTCGCAAAACATAGGGAGGCAGTGACGATTTTTGGTAGCCTTCTCATTATAATATTGCAAGAAGTAAACATGAACGTCAATATCAACATCCAAATGAGTGCATGATTAGTTTTTATAAATTCATGGTTGAGGAATCAAGCATTATTGAAACATCACTCCACACAATGAAAATAACAAGAAATTTGGAAAAAATGTACTTACCAACAACCAAAAGCAAGCATTTTCAAAATATCAGCAAAATTTTGAATCACCAAAGTCCGAATTGTTTCATATAGTTGGTTTATTTTCAACATTCAAAAAGTAAAATTACAAATGTCACAGAATAATACTACTGGTATTGTTACACTTATTTGGATGGATCACGGAATGATTAAAATTATAGCATATGAAACAGTGTTATTTACACTCAAATACGAAGCTGAATAATGAATCAGTTAATTCTGTTCATTCTTTACTTTTATTTTCTGACCTGGCTTCTTCAATTTCCTTCGATAAATCCGGAGATTGTTCTCTGGAAAATCGATTTTGTTCTTCGGCGATAGGTCGGGCACTTTTTTCAAGTTGACCAGCCAAAGCTGCAATTCCAGCACTTAGATTGGAGTTCAAAACTTCGTTGGGTAAGTCGAGGATGTATTTTGGTATGCTCGCACCACAGAGAAACTGGGCGATTTCCTCGGAAAAGTTGTTGCAATTGTGGGTGAAGAGTTGGTAGGATCGACCACTGAAACAAATGTTGGTGTTGAGTGTTTCCATCTAAAATTTCAGCTTCCAAGCCTTGCTCCATTTTTTCAAACGATATTGGATTCACCCATATTAACTGTTTCAACAACAAAAAATGGTTTTAATTATCTGAATCACGCATCAAGTTATTTTCTGCTCCTGATTTCGATTAGTTTCGATAACTTTGTGTTATTTTGGATATTTTTATTCAGAGTTAGTTTAATTTCGTTTGAGATGAGCTTCACGTTTATCGGGATAAAAACCTCACAAATGTCTTTTTGTTATTGAATTATTTGGTGTTGTTCTGTAGTTTTCTCTGAAAAAAAAATAATATTCAATATTGAACGTGTTTTTCGTCTCAAGTCCTAAGAAATTTGTTTTCATTTTATAACATGCAATTTGCAGTAATATACCTATCTGTACAAACGTTCGTCAGATGGCACTGAGGGTGTCGCTATACTACAGTGACTCTACACTGTGGGCCAAATTAATTTAGAACCTAGTTTGATCCTTAATAACTTTTTTGTTTGTTTATGGATTTAGATGAATTTTGGATATGATATTGGTCAATATGTTCTGGACGTTCCTTCAAAATTGAGTTTTCGAATTTTGAACATGAACGGACTTACGACGTTTTTATTAAATTGGTGCATTTAAGCTCGTTGCAAAAACGAACTGCGCTACGTACAGACTAACTGATATATTTTTTGATAAGGACATTAGTGGGAAAAGGTATCCTGATAATATCAATATTTTAGAACCATAACCTAAGAAATTATGATTTTTTCTATATGATTATGGTGCTTGTCGGCATTAAAACTATTTCACTTCGTTTTGATCAAAATTTTTTGAAATTCCATTGCAACGTGGATTGTTTGTTGAAAATTGTTAACATTTTTGAGATTCCAGAGTTTGCCTGTTTGATTTTGAATACGTAGACATGGTTCTATCTATGAAAGATAAAATCTCGATCAAACGATTAATGGAAAAGAACATTCATGCACGGCAATGTTGCGACCCCTTTCAAATTATCGAGTGAAATTGAACAAAGTTCAAAAACGAAAAAAAAAATAATAATTGGGTATTATTTTTTTTCCAAATTAAAAAATCTAAAATGTGAAAAAATCGACAAATCTCTAACAAACAATCCACGTTGCTATGGAATTTTCAAAAACTTTGATCAAAATGAAGTGAAATAGTTTTTATGCCGACAAGCACCATCATGTAGAAAAAATCATAGTTTCTTAGGTTATGGTTCTAAAATATTGATATTATCAGGATACCTTTTCCCACTAATGTCCTTATCAAAAAATATATCAGTTAGTCTGTACGTAGCGCAGTTCGTTTTTGCGACGAGCTTAGAAGCACCAATTTTATAAAAACGTCGTAGGTCCGGTCCTGTCCAAAATTCGAAGACTCAATCTTGGAGGAACATCCAGAACATATTGACCAATATCATATCCAAAATTCATTTAAATCCATAAACAAACAAAAAAGTTATTAAGGATCAAACTAGGTTCTAAATTAATTTGGCCCACAGTGTATATCTGATGAGCATAATAAATAAGATATTACTCTCGAATTCAAAATACCACCTTTTGGTCAAAATACGTTATTTGGGGGATGGAATAAATTTAATGAGATGGCAAATAATCCCTTATTCGTCATTTCATAGATGAATATACAATTTGAAGCAACTTATTAGTAAAACTCTTATGGTGAATTGTTCTGAAATGGCTCGTTTTTTATGATTTTTAGTTTTTTTTCATCAACTTAAAACGTTCATGAATAATTTTTTAAAATTAGAATTGTTCCAAAAAGCATTAGAAACTTGAATGAAGCGTTTGATTATTGTGACTTGTTACTATCAAAATTGTTTTTGCAATGTTTATTAACTAGATTCAAGAGGATTTTAATTGATGAAATGGTTATTTAGAGAATCTAGAATGTCTTAAGATCATGTTAAAAAGCATAAAAGATGTTAAATGTGTTTAAAAACTTTCAACTATGTTTTGTTTTATTTAGAAGATCTTTTGCAATTTTTAACTCCCTGTTTCCGTCTTGAAAACATGTAGAATTTCCATAAAATGCTTTTTTTGAAAATCTCTGAAACATGTTAAAAAGTTTTAAGTTTTAACATAATCCTTGTTTTCTTTGATCAACTCTTAGAAGGGTTAAAATGTTCGATAATCATTTGAAAAAACTTAAAAATCTTTATGAAGCTTTAACGACATTTTAATAATTTTTATTATTTTTTTTTAAATTGTTTATGATATTAAGTTCCATTTTACCAAGCCTTAAATGCTTTTCTCAGAATCATATAGGAATGGTAATAAGCGGTTTTAAAAATACGTTGAATTTGACTTAAAACTGATTTGAAGACTGGTGCCCTGTGTTTGTGACTTTGAATGTCCTTCAACTACGTTTTAAAGCGTTTAGAATGTCTTAGAAATACGTTTTGAAAATGTAGAATCTCTGGAACATTCAATAATCATTTTAAAAAGCTTTAAAATTGTCTTAAAATTGTTTATTTTTTTTTTAAAGCTTCACTGGAGTTTATTTGGGTCTTTCTCTTTAATTTGCTTCAAGGAGGATTTTTAAATATAAAATAGGGTTTTTTATGAAAGAAGAATGACAAATAGGCCCCTGCTTGCATGTGTTTTAATTTCCACCTGAAAACCTTTTAAAAAACTTATAGAATGTAAGAGATATCCGTTTCCAATATTTTTTCTTGATAAAGTTTTCGAATTACTATAAAATTGTTAAGTTAAAGTCCATTCGGGACCTTTAAATTTCACGTGACACGGAAACACTATGCTATTGGTCCAAAGCCGGTGACGTCAAACCGGACTTGGATCCGTTGTCTAGAGTCATCAGCTGGCGTGAATAAGTGAGTATTTTATTGGTTTTATTGATTTGTGGATCATGATCTTTCTTATTGTTATCCTACTAACCTTTTTGCTTCAACTCTCCGATGTTTAGCACATGTAAAGAAATCATTTTTGGCAAAAAATCACCACATAATTTTGCCTTTACAAATCCTTCAGACATTATCGATAATAATTTTCTTATAATACTGTTTGGACATGAGGATTGACAGCGACGAAACTACACTAAAAAATCACGAAAATGTAATGAAATTTAAAAAAATTGCGTGTGACAGCCCACATTACATTCGCAGGTTAAATGTCATGTCTATGCAGGGACGGATTTTAATCGCGGTTGGGCTACAATGTTGCCGTTTCTCTGTTCGTTGTGCCTGTTGGTGTTGGGAAGGGATTGAGATTTCAATTTTATCAATATGGGATAGGATTGTTAAGGTGAGTGGAGGAGGTTGTTTGTCTATTTTGATATTTCAATTTTTGAGTCTTGTATCTCATCGGAATCCAGAATCATCATAAAAAATAGCTTTGTTTCGTGATTTGATTTAATAATTGATCATAAATCTAAGATGGATGATAAATATAATAATTATTCTGCAGTGTGCTGTGTGTCACAAGTCAAGACACATTTTCAACTAAATGAAACCTAGTGTACATGGTACAGTGTGGTCAATTTATCTTGTCCACGTTTTAAACCTGTCTTGCTCGTCATATATAATATCTTATCGAAGTGAACCAAAGAATATGTTGTAGCTTGTAGCCAAGTGTAGCCAAGTTTTTATTCTGATATCGAAACCAATGATATACAGGGATTTCAAAAAGTTATTCACCTAACCGACTTTTTTTTCAAATGGAAAGGGGCGTCGAGTGATAGCTCATTTTAAAGGTCTTTACATCCTTATTACACCCTGAAAGTTTGAGGTCGCTGTTTCGATAAAAAAAAATCAATTTTGGACCAGTATTATTTTCCAAAATGACACTCAATTGACGTTTTGGCATTCTCAGCTGTTACAACTGTGTTGAGAAATGCAGAACGTCCTCAAATATTTTGCTTTGTTAAATCATTAAGGACACGAGGTACTATTCAGATGAATATTTATAATTTTCATTTCAATTAAAGTTGAACAATATTTCAATCCCCAATATATGAGAACGGTCTGCATTTCTCAACCAGGCAGAAGTGACAGATGAGAATGTCGCATTGTTATCAGTTATCACTTGAAACGCCGATATCTGGGAAACAATGAATTAAGGCAAAATAATACCCATAATGGAGAAAAATAAGTGAATTATTTTTTTTCATTGACTTGACTGAATTTTACACCCTATATCAATTTTGTCAAATGAATAAAATAGAGATTGTCCGTTATTTGTAACCAATTATGTGTAAATCACGCCACGCACATCAAATTTTTGCATTTCGATTTTGACGTCCGCTTCAAAATAAAGGTAAGTTTTATTTTTTTACGAAAAGAAAAAAAAGAGTTTTTTTTATTTAAAAGAAAAACAGACTCAAGAGCAGGGTATGTTATTATATAAAATTCACAGTTTCAAGTCATTCACACATTAATAGTTGAATAATCCAAATTCTAAATACAAAAAGGAAAAAATAATGAGCAGCATCGTACTCGTGGCAGAAGTTAAACTTCTTCCCCCACTATTTAATATTCTTTGAAATTTCTTGATCAAATTCCAAATGGAACCTATATACCTAATTTGAACATAATCCTTTGGAAAATAATAAAACTTTGCAAACCTAACCCAACTTCCTATATATTTTTTTCAATTCCTTGATCAGATCCCAAATAGAACCTACATAACTAATTTGAATAAAATCCTTTGGAAAATAACAAAACTATGTAAACATAACCTCACTAAGTTATTTTCTTTT
Source organism: Orchestes rusci (assembly GCA_958502075.1). Classification (NCBI taxonomy): domain Eukaryota; kingdom Metazoa; phylum Arthropoda; class Insecta; order Coleoptera; family Curculionidae; genus Orchestes; species Orchestes rusci. The sequence continues at coordinate 2,379,289 of OY293309.1, forward strand.
TAATTTTTTGATCAAATCCCAAATAGAGCCTACATACCTAATTTGGACAAAATTCTTTGGAAAATATAAAACTATGCAAACATAACCCAACTACCTATGTATTTTTTTTAATTCCTCAATCAGATCCCAAATAGAACCTACATACCTAATTTGAACAAAATCCTTTGGAAAATAACAAAACTATGCAAACATAACCTGACTATGTAATTGTCGTAAACATTTTTTGATCAAATCCCAAATAGAACCTACATACCCAATATAAACAAAATCCTTTGAAAAATAGCAAAACAATGTAAACATAACCTCACAAAGTTATTTTTTCAAATTTTCTTGATCAAATTCGAAACTAGAACCTACCTACATACCTAATTCGAACAAAATCCTTTGAAAAATAACAAAACTATGCTCTCTGAAAGCGTTACCGTTACATCATTACATTTTTTGCAGTTCACTTCCCATTGCCGACAAAATATCAGAACACCGCAAAAGAAGTTTCGCTTCAAAAATATATGCAAAGACAAAATAAAACGAAAAAAAAATTCGCATAAACAAATTGAATTAATTTTCTTTTTATTCAATTATTGATCTCAATTATCAAAAAATCATTGTTCAATATACATTTTATCCTCGCATTTCTCTAAAAAAGGCTGGCGTTCTATGGCTAATAACCAGCTTTCTCTTTGTTTATCTTCGTTTGGTAGGTTTTTCTAGGAGTGAAAATTGTTGTATTTTCACAATCTGGCACGATACAATACTTATAAACCATTATAAAACTCGACTCAAAATCAAACACAAACCACAAAACACATACCAATAATAATAATAACCAGTTTTCAAAAGAAACATAATGAACAAAAACAGTATAAAGAAAAATCCGGCCCTGGACGACACGCCAAACGTCAGCAATCCGCTGATGAAAAAAACCTCCCACTCTAACCCGGAACGCAACTTAGGCCGATTGCGTCACTCGCCGTTTTCGCGGGTATTCGGCCACTTTGAACTTTAGTTATTTATTGCGACGTTAATATTTTCGTGTGCAAAAAAAAATTGTAAGAATACTTTTCAAGTCTAATTGATCATTTTGATGCAATAAAAAAAATACGTGCAAGGGGCCTATTGTGCATTTTTATTTTAAAATTGTTTTTTGATTTTTAATATTCGTTAACAAGGCTTCTAAAGCATTTTGATTGTTAGCAAATGATTTTTGGATAATCTGAAGACTTTTAAAATTGTTTTGACAGTTTTATATGGAACTTTAACGTTCTTTGATCATCCTTTGTTCATTTAAAACGTTTATGATTTTCAGTTTTCTTCAATTAACTTCTGGAAGAGTAAAACGTTCAATATTCTTTTGAAAATAACTTTAAAATTGACTCGAAAAGTTTCAATTGTAACTTTTTTACTTAAATTGCTTTCACGACTTTTAGTTCCAATTAACAAGACCTTTTTAATCATCTATCAAATGCTTGTTTTTTGAGAAGCTATAACGTCGGAAATATTTAAAAAGCGTTGAAATTGACTTAAAAGTACTTTAAAGAATTATTTTTTAACAATGTTTAATTGTGCCTTTCCGTTTACAAGTTCCGAACGGCAGTGGCAAATATTTGGTAATCTAGAATGTCTAAAAAAAACTCGTTTCTAAAAACTATAAAATTGTCTTGAAGATTTTTGTGAAACTTGAAGGTTGTTTAATCATGCTTTGTTCACTTGAAATCTTTTTGGGATTTTTAGTCTTCTTCAATTAACTATTAGGAGGGTTGAAACATTCACTAATCATTTGAAAAACGGTAAAATTGACAAGTCAATAGTGAGATATGGATTATAACTCACGTTCCCGTGGCATCCAAACAGACAACCTATTTTGACCAAAATGCATTGAACTTCATACTACGTATCTGGAAAGGACCTGGTCAACAAATCGAAAAGTGTGTCATTCCTGTTAAGGGCTAAAAAGAGATAGTAGCTATCCGTAACTATCGCTTTCTCTCTCGACTCCATGAATAGAGGCTGATGAGTTAGAAAGAGATAGATATCCGTAACTAACGCTTTCTCTACCTGCTTCACTCTCAACAATAAGAGGGTCCGTTCTAGATAACATGTAGTTCAATGCTAAAATGTATGTCACTGTTAATTAATTCTGACACTGATATTTATAATTGATAATTATCATCTCATAAAAAACGATTTCTTCCACTTGTTGTATAAAACATTGTATGCCACTTTATGTTTCTCAAGTCACTTGAGAATGTAGAATTTTGCTCGCGTAACTTATTTTTAGCATAACACACTAGTACCATAAATAGCTATTATCTGCAGTACCAATCAAATAATTCTAATGTTCACTATAACTAAGTAATTCGAGGAAAGCAGAAGTGAACCAAAAAACTGATAAAAGATTGCTTCAAATCATTAGCCTTGTCTTGGCTTCCTTCAATTATCCAAGAATAAATAAATATAAAATATAAATAAAAAACTGAATATAAAACTTGTTCTCTGTTTCGAATTTATTGCTTCAAAACACAACAAGCATGAATGTATTTGAAATTCCTACACTTGGAAACAGCATTTTGGCAAAAGCCTTTCTCGAGCATTCGTAGAATAAGTCATAAAAAAAAATTGAGCATTTGCCAAAGCAGAATCATGGGTTAAAATAGGAAATACTTACGCATAAGTTGATTGCGACAATCCTTGAAGATAATCAATGAATACAGAATATGGTACTTGGGTTTCCCCTAAATGCTTGATGTCCTTTGGTCGACCCAAGGCTGTGGCTCCCTGAAATAAAAATGAGCTTTCATAAAAACACGTGCCGACTATGTATAGACAACGACCTAAATAAATTCATATTTACGGTAAAAAAAAATTGATATAATACCTAAAATAATCTATCTTAATTGAAAGACACAACACTACACCGAACACTGATCTATAAATAACTACAAGCCAAAATTAGACTTTTGCCTTTCCAGAGTAATTCTTAAAGACTAATCCGAAATGCCAGTGCCATCTTGCTTGTGTAACCCTACTCTCACAACTGTTCTAAAAATAGTTTTACTTCTGTAAAGAAATATGTCCCACTGTTCACTATAAATACAGAAGAATATTGTTTGGAATGTGCGAAATAAGTTATGACTAGATAATAAAAAAGTAGGATCTTGGCTTTCTACTTACAGGGTTGCAGCTTTCCACACCACTAGATCCAAAAAAGTACTCCCTATTGTAGACTACTATGGACGTGTGCCAGATTCCATCTATTTTTTTTCCTGTAAAGATTAAAAAAAGTTAATAATGGGCAAATTTAACATCCAAATCGTCTAGCTTGTGACGTCACAAGCTACACGATGGAATTTAAATCAATGAAAATGACGTCTTGTTTTCTGACGTGAAAAATTATTTTCAATTTTCTATTTATATTCACTTTTGTTTTTCTGAATCAGTGTTCAGGTATAGAAATGTTTTGATTCATATTTATTTGTTTTTCAGAAATTCGAACATAACATGTTGATGTGAATAGTTTTGGAGTCTATTTTATTTGATGTTTTGATTAGAAAAAAAAAACGCATTTTATTGTACTTTCTTTCTTTATTTTTTTCCTCCCGTTATTTTTTTCTTTGTTCCTTGCATCGGATCCAGATACATTGTCTTTGGATCTTTGCTTCTATCTCTGAATATCTTTTTTATTATTCAGGTTCCCCTTTAAGTTCTTTGGTTCTGAATGTTGGTTCCAGAAATATTTTGTTGAAAAACCAAGGAATCATAAGAATGAGCAGATAATTAAGAGAGAGAATCAAACGTTTTTTTGGCGTTGAAGATATTCCTGATTTTGATTTTATCATAAGTTATTTGATCCTACAGGGTGCCCTAAAAATACGAAAAAACGCCAAGAGTACTTTTTTCTTTCAAATTGAATAAAGACCGCAGATATAATTTTTATTTTGAGATAAACGAGTGGTGTATCTTTTTTTTTTTCTTAAAAAATGTCGCGATCGGTACCCGTACGCACGCCACTTGTGGAAATAGAAATAATATTATTACATGAAAAAATGATCCTAGATATTGATAAAATTCGATTTTTTTTCCTAAATTTCAACACCCTGTAACTTTGTAAGGAAGCATTTTTTGTACATAGTTTATTGACCAAACTCCCATTATTTTTCGATTATCTATCGATTCTGAAATTTAAGCAGGTAATATACAGGGTTTCCCAGCAAGGGTGGCCACCGGCCATATCTCAGAAACTAGTAGACCTAAAAGTTCAGGAAAAAAAAATTATCACTAGAGTGGCCAAGAGAAAATGCTGGAAAATATTTTTAACTTCGAAATTTTTCCGCTAGGGGGCGCAATCAAAGCTTAAATATTAAAATTCGAAATTTCTCCGGAAATTCTCAGATTGAGGTATATCTTTATCAACATGGTTAGAAAACTTAGACAATTTCACGTCTTTTTGGTACAGAGCTCATTGGCGTACCGATCTTCGTGTGAGTAGGGGAAGGTAGTGAAAGTGTAATTGTTCAAGTGGCTGTAACTTATAAACGACTTGTCCGATTTTGTTGCGTATAGGCTTGTTTGGAAGATAAATGTGAGTACTTTCGTATATCGTATCCAGTGATGCGTGATTGTCTCCAGAAAAGTTGCTACAAGGCGTAATTTGAATTAAAAACTGTTATTTTCGTTTCACCGCAAAAATTTAAATGGTACGGTATAATTCTGATAACAGAATCGAAATGAAGATTAAATTTACAAGGAAAAACCTTAAAAAAAAAAAAAAAAAAAACCTTAAAAACCTTAAAACATTAAATTTTACATAATTTGGACTAGTTATTATTATCAGAATTATACCATACCATTTAAATTTTTGCGGTAAAATGAAAAACACTGTTTTAAATTCAAATTACGCCTTCTAGCAACTTTTCTGGAGACAATCACGCATCACTGGATACGATATACGAAAGTACTCACATTTATCTTCCAAACAAGCCTATACGCAACAAAATCGGACAAGTCGTTTATAAGTTACAGCCACTTGAACAATTACACTTTCACTACCTTCCCCTACTCACACGAAGATCGGTACGCCAATGAGCCCTGTACCAAAAAGACGTGAAATTGTCTAGGTTTTCTAACCATGTTGATAAAGATATACCTCAATCTGAGAATTTCCGGAGAAATTTCGAATTTTATTATTTAAGCTTTGATTGCGCCCCCTAGCGGCAAAATTTCGAAGTTAAAAATATTTTCCAGCATTTTCTCGTGGCCACTTTAGTGATCATATTTTTTTTCCTGAACTTTTAGGTCCAGTAGTTTCCGAGATGTAAATATATGGGCGGGAAAGAGGCTTTGCGCATGTTTAAAGAATAATATGTTTTCCACGAACATTCACAAATCAGAACATGACTTTTGATAATGATAATATGTTTTAGCTTAAATTACAAAAACCTCATAAACAAAAACTTGGCAACGATGCGCCCAGTTGAAGCAATAATTAATCTGTCACAGATGTCCGAAGCCATTCTGCATCAAGTCCTTTATAAGTAAATATCAGTTTTTCAAAGGAACACAGAACCTTGTCTTTTATTGGAAAATGAACACTAACAAGAACATTTTTGTGCATTGCTCACAATTTGATTGGTATGGAAAAAAATCAAAACAAAGAACTGGTATTTTTTTGTACGTAGGAATCTCAGTTGACATTTGAGTGCGGGAAAAGGTTTCTTTTGCACACGCAAATGATAGTAAGAAGGCGGAAAAGACCGATCATTTGCGCATGTTCTGGGGACAATATTTTTTCAACGAGCATTCACAAATTATAAAAAGAAAACTTTCAATAATATTTTCTTCCCAAATAACGAAAACCTCGTAAACAAACTTGGCAATGTTGCGCAGAGTTGTTTCAATAAGTCTGCATCAAGTCGTTGTTTCTGCTCAAACTTCTCCTCTCATCTATCTCATCAGTTGCAAAATCAAGAATACGCGAGTAGTTATTTTTTTTTTTAACAAAACACAACCTGATGTAGAATAACATTTGTGCATTATTTATAATTTAGTTGGTATGAAAACAGAGTTTATAACCAAAAACTGGTAGGTGTATGAGTTGACATTTGAGTGCGGGAAAAGGTCACTTTTGCAAATGAGTAAACAAGGTGGTTATTTTACGCACGCCCGCAAAAAAAATATATATTTTTTCAGTTTAAATGGCCGTTATCTTCATCTGCGTAAGTTACTTCGTCTATGAACACTTAATAATGTGTCGATATAAACAAAATCATTAGACGGTTTAAAACCAAGAGTCATCGAATTAGACAACTCGCATGTGTTGGTTTATTTCACGTGACCGTTCAATCGTTCCGCTTTGTTTGATCACGTGTAGTTTTACATCGATGATGTTTTGAACAGAGGGTGAAGAGGGGTCCCTATACTATTCACGTCGCCGTGATTGGTCAGAAGTTAAGTACATTTTGCGGGTGATTCGAATTGGAATTTATGTAGTTGAATTTTCTATTGATACAATGAATAATACTCTAATCTGTTTTCAAATTGATAATAAGAAAGAAAAAAAATCTCCAGGTATTCAATCTCTGAACGAAGTTCTATTAGTAGTTATTCAATATTTTTTTAGGCATTATGATTATCGAAGGAATGATTTTATTTTCCTGAATTTATCCATTTCACTGTATTCAAGTTGGAAAATGGTTCCAAAGGATATTTAGGCGAAATAATAATCTGTGAAGGATAATGAAAAATTTATTGGAAATAGGTTGAACTTTCTATTTCAATGAACTATGTAGGTATTATAATTTTTTTCTTTTTTTTTGCAATTCTAATGGAGGTTATGAGAAACAATCATAATGTGCACCAGATTTTGACTCTTAATTGAAAATGGGTACTTATTTTTATTTTTTTATTGTTTATTTAGGTATATCTCTTGGTTTCTTATGCAGAGGATTAGGAGTACCTGGGTCAAAATCTGGTGCACATTATGATGGTTTTTCATACAGTGAAATTGATAAATTCAGGGAAAGAAAATCATTCTTCCGATAATCATATAATGCCCAAAAAAATATTAAATTACTACTGATAGAACTTCTTTCAGAGATTTAATACTTTTTTGAAAACAGATTAGTGTATTATTCATTTTAACAATGGAAAATCTAACTACAAAAATTCCAATCCAAATCACCCGCCAAATGTATTTACCTCTAATCACGGAGACGTAGTCTACAGGGTGTTTCAGAATAACATGCTAATAATAAAGGGGGTGATTCTTGGGCTCATTTTAATAAAAAAAAATTCATATGAACGTATGTCCTAAACGCCTTAACTTTTGAGATACAGGGTGTCAAAGTTTTAAAAAATAGATACTTTTTTTACAATAACTTTGTCATTACTGTAGATATCTTTATGAAATTTGGGTCATGTATTTTAGGCATTAATACTCATTTTTTGATGCACCAACAATTTAATTATTCTGACCAGTGCCGTCCATGCGGGTTTTGGTTTGCATATTTTTTGGGAAATAGAAAAATTTTTTAGGACATACGTTCATATGAATTTTTTTTCTTAAAATGAGCCCAAGAATCACCCCCTTTATTATTAGCATGTTATTCTGAAACACCCTGTATACCATTCTTACTTATTATTGGTCGGTTGACTTTGACTATCAACGTCACTCTTCTTATCAAGAGCGACCAATAGGAAATGGTGTTTGCAAACCGTGATTTGCATGAACCCCACTTTGATAGTATTCCGTATTCTGTATAATTTATATTAAGCTTGTATAAATGAGGATTCAAAAGCAAAACGGTCATAATCATAACACCATTAAGTTTATTATTTTTTATAGGTACTAATATTTTTTTTCTATGACTATTCAATAATTTATTATACATCCACTTTCTATTGGTTAATGTGACTCGTTACTCATACCAGTAACTTTTTTTTCATTACTCAATTATTGTTTTCAACCAATGAAATGATCTGATGAAAACACCACTGTTCAAGAGCCAATCAGAAAATTCGCAAAATGTTAACCTTCAAATCCATCATTTTGAAACAGCCCATTTGACCGTCCATACTTGTTTTTAGTCATTGTGTTAACAACCTAACCTCACTTTAAGTATAGTTGTCAAAAAGTGCCGTCAAAATGAAATTGAATATTGCAAAGTTCGCATCAATTGTTGAATAATCATAGAAAAAGTATAGTATTCTACTCGCGGGAAATGGCTATTACTCACGAGGATTGAGCAATAGCCTCCATTTCCCGCTCGTTGATAATATACTATTGTTTTCGTTCTATGGATTTATTATCTAATCCATAATAATTCTAACCTATTGACACAGACACAAACACAAATAATTGAATTATACCTAGCATTTTCTCCACTTACCAATGAGCATAGGACTTAGAGTAGCTGCCATTCCCAAAGACAAGTCATAAATATACAATTCCACTTTATGAGATTCCATTTTTTTGGATAATTCACTAAAACCACAAGTTTTAAGGCCGTAAAAGTCAAATTGTGTATTGAACCTTCAAAATCAGCTGTTTCAGTGTGTTATCGACATCGACAACCTTGCAAATTCACTAATAATTCAAAGTCACTAATTAATTAATAAAAATCGTTAATCATAAATTGAGCACTTTTAATGAATTTTGTGCAGTGTCACCTGCAAGCCGAGTGTTTTCTAGAAGGAATGAAATGATTTCGATATTTTGAGCGACTTGGATTCCCGCCATAACGTTGAAATTTCAAATGTGACGTTTAGGATGGACGATTTTAATTAAAGACGCATGTTGGAATGCCGCAAAATTTCGGTTTCCTATTATAAGATCACAGTCTCAACAGCTTCAAAATATCTACCTGTTTGAAGTTATTTTTAGTTGAAAAAAATCAAAGCCGAGAATAGTTTGCATCCGCATACCTACTGGGATTTATGTCATTAGGTTCGCGAATGTGATGTTGGATTGGACTGAATGTTTATAGATAATTTCATCATGATTTATCATTGTATACATTTTTTCTTACTGATTTTCATGATTTGATAATACAAAAATAGTGATGTATAACTTTCTACAATAGTCTGAGGGCAAAAGGTGCTTCAGAACTAAAGTTTTTTCAAAATAAAAAATGTTTCTCAAAACACTACACTTTCAGCAAAATAAAATCAGATCCATTAACTATTTAAAACGTGCAAATCATTCAAACAACAGAAAAATGCTTTTATCGAAATCGAGCATTTTCATATCCTCTGTTTCTTACTTGGAGAAAAAGTTATATGTGGATACAACTGAGTATGCTACGGTTAAACCAATAACTCAGCTAGTCCATGAACAACCTGGATAATATACAAACTATCTGTCCAAACTAACCCAGAAGTAATTCCCACGACCAACCAGTTATATTGAGTTTATAGCTATAGCTATACTACCTACCGCCATTAATCAATTACAGCGCTAGTTTATACTCTTTCTATCACTCTAACTCTTCCTAATTCGCCCTACACTGAGTGGGGTGACAGTTCCATCTGCGGCAGAGGTGAAATATCTGGGCATCACGCTAGATAAAACCCTCACTTGGAATGCTTATCTGGAAAACATCATATCCGCAAGGAAATAATATCTTCGTGGACATGTAAACGCATTTTCGAAAAAAAACACGGAAATCAGCCCCAAACATTGTACTGGGCTATATATGTCACAGACGTCAGACCAATATGAAAACGTACGGAGCAATAGTTTGGCATGTAAAAGGCAATCAAAGAACCCTAAAGCCAGACTTACAAGTCTACAACGTCAAGCCAGCCTGGCCAACTCTGTCATTCACATCACATTCAGTTCCGTCACAACTGCGGTCAAGAGAGGTCCTGACCCGAGAGCGACAAGAACTACCTGAGACGACCCGAAGGTACTTCCTGGTACCTGGTAAATATTTAGAGCAGAGGAGTTAGACTTTGGTCTAACCACCCGTACCCTGAATCCTTCGTTTTTACGAAGAAAAGAAAATTCGTTCTCCACCTTTTGTTAACGTTTCAGGTTTATTTCAGAACTGGTGAAACCCTATTGCACTATAGCTTGTCTATAAGGGTCCTTGGAAAGGTAAAACCAGGAGCAAAATTAACCTGCTTGGTTTTATTTCCAGGGGAGTTACTGATATAACAGTAAAACCTCTGTGAATCGAATCTCTCAGGCTTTGCTCCCTCATTAGGCTCTTTTGATTGTAAAACCCCTACGTGATCGGGTAAAACCGGCGGTAGTAGGTATCACCAATTGAGCTTGGTGGGGTTCGTCCCCCTCCTGAATAAAACCTTCTGTCCTTTAAAAAGCGCGACACGAACATCCATCCGGCCTCTTCAAGGCACTAGTTCTTAAGACAATGGATGCTAAAACTCTAGCGAAAGAGTTTAAAAAACTCACAAAATCTCATGAACAGCTCCGTCAGAGCCATGAGAAGCTTGACGCCCTCTTCGTACAAAGACGCGACGAGTACTAAGAGGAGCGCGAAAGGAAAGATAGCTTGCTTAAAAGCTATAGTTCCACGACCGACGAGCTGCGGAGTGAGATTGCGCACCTCAGAGTCCGGCTACAGGAAAAAACTTCCTCTGCTCCGCCTCCTTCTTCAAAGGTGGCGGTGCAGAGGGATATTTCTGGGCTGAAGGCTGAGAATGCGCGTCTCAGAGAACAGCTACAAAAGAAGGCTCCCCCTGCTCCTCCTCCTTCTTCAAAGGTGGAGGTTCAGGGGAAGGCTGTCCCCCTCTCTTCATCAAAGAAAAGGGAACAGAAGGCTGCCCCCTCACATTCTTCAAAGGTGGAGGAGAAGCCTACTTCAAAGACGAAGCGGACGGAACAAACAAAGAGAGACTCACCTGTCCCTTCACCTTCTTCAAAGGAGGAGGTACAGGTGATCGCGAAGCGCCCGGACCTCCCTAAAGTGGGGGACGTCCAAACGTCGGCCTCGGGAAGAGAGAAGGACGCGTTTCCCCCATGGCTGGCAAAGAAGACAAAAACGAAGGTATCGGGGTCAAAAAACCATGTCTCCGAAACCCATATAAGGGTCTCTGATGACATGGAGGTTGATCCCCATGCTGGAGTTAAGAGAAAAGCGGGGGCAGTGACGGCATGTCTCCGGGCAGCTCGCCTAAGGGCAAGCATGTCCGGAAAAATGTCGCCACGCCTCTTCCAGCAGAGGAGGCACCGGTGCCCACGGTAACGACCCTCGACGATGAACGTTTGGGACACGTCCCGCTCGTACCCCCACCCGCGACCGCAACGGACTCTGTCGCAGCAGCTATCAAGAGGGCTCCCGCTATCTTTTTAGAGAAAAACCGCTTGTGGAGTGAGCTACGTGCAAAGCTCCAAGCAGCCAGCATATCGTATGCAAAGGCTTCCGTTGTGAGGGACGACGTGAGGATCATCTCAGCTTCACTGGATGATCACAAAGGCATCCAGCTACCGTTCTGGATGAGATGACAGCGAACTACCACACCTTCTCTCGACCAGAGGAGCGTTCGTTGCAGGTAGTCATTCGTGGACTACCTTACAACGCAGACCTAGAAACAGTCAGGTCAAAGCTCGCCACCCGCTTTGGCATCGATGCTGTGCCGCTCCGCATGACTAGACCCGGCAAGTCATGACCCTAGTGTTGGTGAAAACCGACGCTAGGTGGATCTTTGAGATCAAGGAGCTGCTCGGCGTCGATGTCAAGGTGGAACTCAAAAAGAAGTCACCGGAACCACGGCAGTGTCTCCGGTGCCAGCGATGGGGTCACACCCAAAGCAGGTGTCACCATGCACATCGCTGCGTCAAGTGTGCCGGTGCACACAGCAGCAGAGACTGCACGCTCGAGAGACTCACTAGCGGTGAACGCAACGCGAGCTGCGTGGTTTGCGGAGGAAAAGGCCACCCGGCAAGCTGGCGTGACTGCCCATCGTACATGGGCAGAACGAACCCCAAAAAAAGGAAAGAGAAGACGAAAGCAGCTGCGTTTGAGTCTCGCGTCGACGCAGAAGTCAAAAAAAGACTGCAAGCCTTTAAGGCATCATAATACAACTAGACAGCGGTCTAGAGTTCACCGCAGCGAGAGCGGAGTTAGGACAAACGCATCGCAACCGTGTATTCACCTCTGGTAGTGACTCCAGATTTTCACCTCTTTCATTTTATTCTCTCATCTTTTTCGTAACCACTAGTGCGGAGACACACGAGTAGGACGAGTTTTGCCGCGATCCTACCCTGTGACCAAGAGGCCTTCGGAAGGTAACCCGGTACCAAAGAGCTAAACTCAAGTGAGAGATTGGGACACTAAAGGGCTTATCCCTGACGTCCTAATGCGGAGGAGAGGTTCAGTGGGTAAAACCCCACACTACCCTATGGTCTCGGATCATAGGGTGTCTGGTTTTAGATTCCTCTTCTTGGGGCGGGAACCCCTGAACAAAAAAAAAGGCCATCTGTGTGACGCCACATAGCACCACACCGTCCATGCATGGCACTTGAATGCTTGCTAAATATCCCTCCCTTGTGCTAGATGGCGAGAAGGGCAACGAACAAAATCATAGCTAACTACAGAAGTAGCGGGGCAGACACGTACAGAAACATCCAAAAAACTGCTCAGAGAATTAGAGGATCATTGTGGTCTGATGACATGCCCACCAAAACCATGAGCAGGAAAAACCATGACATACTTATCCTTCTTCGGAAAGAATGGATACAGGACCTTTTCAGTCTAACAGAAGCTGACACCTGCTGGTACACGGCGCAGGATCTGGAGCCTATTGTAGCTAGGACAATGTTCAGATGTCACTTATCCCGAGCAAATTAACTACAATATTCCAAGCTGACCTATCAGAAATTGAAATTAGCGCCCAATGGATGTTTGACCATGATTGAACTGATACAACAAAAGAAATATTCTCAAGCCGTAAGGGCCTTTGAATCCCACAAGAACTCTACGAGGACTGTGGAGAGCTTCCAGAATGCACTAAACAAGCTCGGCATAGCTAACCATGTGAAAGAAATGAGGTCGCAGACCGACCGAGATATCCACATATGAATGGATAGAATAACCAGTCTCTACAATACCGAAAAAATGTGCCAGACATGCTACACTCAAAACATTTCATCATCAAACTACAAAAAAAACGCGCCACAGACATTCTGGAACTCAACAGACAGGATATCCTAGTAGTGTTGGGTTTGTACACCGGTCACTGCCTGTTGACGGTGCCTTTATGCACAGAATGGGACTAATCGAGAACACTGAATGCACTGGAGTAGGAGAAGACAGCCAGAGATATTCTCTGTGAATGCCCGGCGATTGCTCACCTCCGACGATTGCTCGCCTCCAACAAAATGTCCTTGGGAACCCACGGACCACTGCAAATGATCTGAACAAGGCCTCACCCAGGGCAATGATCAGTCTGTTCAAAGGACTAGCCTTATGGGTTAATAATCTGGTACTCTTGTGCGCGATAATAGAAAGTGGTCACGGTTGAGAGCTGTCGGTAAAATTGAATCACAATAATTGAAAAATGAAGTTCGATTGCCTTTTGATTATTGAACTACTTTAATTGAATTACTTTTTGAAAGGAGTAATAATAGACAATTTGCATACATTTTCAAATGACTTGCAATTTTATATACGTATTGTAGACATTATTTGAAAGTCTCCAGCGATTTTTTTTTTCCGAAATACCCACTGAATAAATGAAAAAGAAGACGCGAATTTCACTGCATGATCGCAAAAGGGGTGGGGCCATATTACCCTCCCGAGAGAGAGAGAGAGTCATCTTAGTCAAAACGTCAGACGTAGATAGATGATGTATTCTGTGACGTATTGCATGTTGATTGGCGCTCTTTAATCGGTGATCTGATGGGTTACTGATCCTTAAATTTTTCATATTCCCAAAAAATGTGCAAATTGTCCACTGTCATTGTTTTGGTAATTGTAATTTGTAATTGGTTTCGGTTATTCAATAATTTTCAGAGTAATTCAACTACTTTAAAAAGTAATTGAATTAATTTAAGAATAATTGAATTACTTGACATTCAGAATAATACAATTACTTTAGAAGAAGAGTTACTATATATATTACTTTTTCAGAACAAAATACCAATAGGTATACAGGGTGTTTCAGAATAACATGCTAATAATAAAGGGGGTGATTCTTGGGCTCATTTTAAGAAAAAAAATTCATATGAACGTATGTCCTAAACGTCTTAACTTTTGAGATACAGGGTGTCAAAGTTTTAAAAAATAGATACTTTTTTTACAATAACTTTGTCATTACTGTAGATATCTTTATGAAATTTGGGTCATGTATTTTAGGCATTAATACTCATTTTTTGATGCACCAACAATTTAATTATTCTGACCAGTGCCGTCCATGCGGGTTTTGGTTTGCATATTTTTTGGGAAATAGAAAATTTTTTTAGGACATACGTTCATATGAATTTTTTTTTAAAAATGAGCCCAAGAATCACCCCCTTTATTATTAGCATGTTATTCTGAAACACCCTGTATATAATATTGTTCTTGGAGTCAAAAATAGTGTACAATAATGTACTGTTGTACATATTTATTCGGGATTGAAAGCACAAGGAGGACACTCACAATACTAATTATTACTTATTTTTTGCTTCATATTTTAATAAATTGCCCAACGTTTTTAATAAATTGCCCAACGAAATAACACCAGAATCAATACCTTTTTTAAAAGATTTCGACTAAAATAATCCTCATTTTATTCTATAGAAAAATATATTTTTATTGCAAATATGAAGACATTTTTATATAAAATTTGCTATGTTCAGTTGCCATAAAGTGATATAATGTATATTATATCACACGAAAATTTATTCAATTATCTTGATAAGTTTCGAATTCGGAAATATCTACAAAAAACCGTTATCAGGTCTTCACGTTCAACACCATGTATTTTCCAAAACGAAGGACTTGCTGATAGTGATATATAACTACTTTTATGATTATTTTTGGGCCCTGAATCCGTACCTGAAGTATTAAAATTTCCTCATTTGGAATACCTTTGATCTTGTACTATGAAGTTCACTAAACTTCAAATTCCGTCATGTTGGTATTCCTTGCAATTCCAAATCATCTGTAAACTGACATTGACGTTTAATTGTTATCTGACAGGACGTAAACTCTGAATAAAGTTAGGATTCGGAAGTTTATGGGAAACTTGTAAGATGTCCAAAGATAAAGCATTGGTAAGACTTTTCACATTTTATGCTAACGCAATGATATAGTCCATTAAAAAACCCATAAATACATTGTAAAAGTAATTAGTCATTGCCATAACCTTAAAAGTTTCAAAAATATCAGTGATGATGATAAAATATAAGATTTTCGTAAATACTTTTAGCTCTTGAGGATACAGAGTCCCGAGGGAACGAAAAGGATCGAGATCAGTCCTTCCTCAACTACATGTCAGCTTTTTGAGTCCATCTACGAGACTTTCAAGTTGAATTCGTTTGCGTTTGCTTTATACAAACAAACCAACAAAAAAGATGAGATCGCCAGCAGTAAAACGAAATCAATCAGGGCTGCTGGAATTAAGCATGGGGACATGATCTACTTGTCTCCTCTGAATGGATCTACTATATTCAATGTAAGTATTACTTTTTGTTTTGAATGTTATTCGTTATTGTCTTCATATTCAATCTTTATAATATTGACGCTCAAATCAATTCTAGAGTGCTTCTTATCGAAATAACGAAATAATCTCATATAAATATTGATTTTTTTTTTGTGAGACCTCGGAAATCAACTGAGAGGAAACTGAGCTAAATAGGGTTGTTTTGTTATTGAGTTGAAATTGATTATGTGTTGAATTGAATGAAAATTAAAGAGAGTGCTTGTTACGTCCATACCTGGGGATGTTTTTGGATTTTTGTTGATATCTTCTTTCGTTTTTTAAATATCGACAATTTAGAAGTGGCTCTGTCCAAATTTCCGCTTGTCAAAAGGGAATCAGATGTCACCATCCACATTGTATTTGTGTTCAAAGCCACGCTCAAGTCGATATAGAAATAGGCCCCTTGCATGTGTTTCAATTTCCACCTGAAAACCTTTTAAAAACCTTCTAAAATGTAAGAGATATCCCTTTCCAATATTTTTTCCTAATAAAATCTTCGAATTACTGTAAAATTGTTAAATTAAACTTCACTCGGGACCTTTAAATTTCACGTGACACGGAAACACTATGCTATTGGTCCTAAGCCGGTGACGTCAAACCGGACTTGGATCCGTTGTCTACAGTTATCAGCTGGCGTGAATAAGTGAGTATTTTATTGGTTTAAATGGTTTGTGTATCATGATATTTTTTAACTTGTTATCCTACTAACCTTTTAGCTTCAACTCTCCAATGTTGAGCACATGTAAAGAGATCATTTTTGCCAAAAAATCACCACATCAATAAATTCATCAAAGGCGATTCTTCAATTTTGCCTTTAAAAACCCTTCAGACATTATCGATTATAATTTCCTCATAATACTGTTTGGACAAGAGGATTGACAGAGACGAAAATACACTAAAAAATCACGAAAATGTATTGAGATTCAAAAAAGTTGCGTGTAAGTGACAGCCCACATAACATTTGTAGGTTAAATGTCATGTCTAGGCAGAGACGGATTTTAATCAAGGTTGGGCCACGATGTTGCCGTTTCTCTGTTTGTAGTGTCGGTTTGGATAGCATAGGATTAAGATTTCAATTTTATCAATATGGTATAGGATTGTTAAGGTGAGTGGAGGAGGTTGTTTGTCTATTTTGATATTTCAATTTTTGAGTCTTGTATCTCATCGGAATCCAGAATCATCATATAAAATAGCTTAGTTTCATAGTTTGATTTTGTTATCAATCATAAATCTAAGATGGATAATAACTATAATAATTATTGTGCAGTGTGCTGTGTGTCAAAAGTCAAAACACATTTTCAACTAAAGGGAACCTAGTGTACATGGAACAGTGTGGTCAATTTGTCCTCTATTTGTAACCAATAATGTGGGAATCACGCACATCAAATTTTTTCATTTAGATTTTGACGACCGCTTCAAAATAAAGGTAAGTTTCATTTTTTTATGAAAAGAAAAAAAAAAGAGTTTCTTTATTTCAAAGAAAAACAGACTTAAGAGCAGAGTATTTTATTATATAAAATTCACAGTTTCAAGTCATTTACACATTAATAGTTGTATAATCCAAATTCTAAATACAAAAAGGAAAAAATAATGTGCAGCATCGTACACGTGGCAGGAGTGAAACTTCTTCCCTCACTATTCAATTCTCTTTCAATTTTCTTGATCAAATTCCAAATAGAAACTACATACCTAATTTGAACCAAATCTTTTGAAAAATAACAAAACGATGTGAACATAACCTAACTACCTATGTATTTTTTTTTAATTTCTTAATCAGATCCCAAATAGAACCTACATACCTAATTTCATCAAAATCCTTTGGGAAATAACAAAACTATGTAAACATAACCTCACTAAGTTATTTTCATTTAAATTTTTTGATCAAATCCCAAATAGAGCCCTCATACCTAATTTGAACAAAATCCTTTGGAAAATAGCAAAACTATGTAAACATAACCTCACAAAGTTATTTTTCTAAAATTTCTAGATCAAATTCGAAACTAGAACCTACATACCTAATTTGAACAAAATCCTTTGAAAAATAACAAAACTATGCTCTCTTTAACGAAATCTGAAAGCGTTACCGTTACATCATTACATTTTTGTAGTTCACTCCCCATTGCCGACAAAATATCCGAACGCCGCAAAAGAAGTTTCGCTTCAAAAATAGATGCAAAGACAAGATAAAACGAAAAAAAAAATTCGCATTAACAAATTGAATTGATTTTCTTTTTATTCAATTGATTCCAATTATTAAAAAATCATTGTTCAATATACATGTTTTCCTCTCATTTCTCTAAAAAAGGCTGGCGTTCTATGGCTGTCATTCGATTGCATCGGACTGCATCGTATCGTGTCATGTGTCATTCGCAAGGTTGCCAGAAGTACTGTTTTAACAGGAGATCTATTGATTTCGCCCATGGGTTTCTGTTCTACTGTTTTTGATAGTGATCATCTGGCAACACCATGACCGTAAAAGTGAGGCAACCTGTTATACACTGTACTTGATTCTGAACAACTTTGGTTATATGATATTTTATCGTAAGTCTAATAGGAAGTGAGAAAACACACGCGCCCTTATTTTCAAGATGGACTGGGAAGCTCACCTTCGATTTTCTCGAAAACTCCGAGTTGAGCTATTGAGGACCCCCTCCACAAGTTAGAAAAAAGTTTTTTTTTTTAAAACGCTATAAAACTTTTGACGAATTGACAGAATTGCGCCATTCTGAAGACAATTTGATCCAGTTTCTTCATGAATCTTTGTGTTTTCTTGTCTTGACTTTTTTTTTCGAATTTTTCGGTAGTGTAAAATTTGCAGCTCAATTTCTTTGGGAAGGAATTTTTAACAAACATGGATAGTTAAAAGTTACATGTTCTGCGAACAAAACGGCGCTGAAGTCATCTCGATGTCTCAAAAAATTAACCTAATTTACCTAATTCAAAATATTTAATTTTCCGATTTTTTTCGACATTTTTAAGCTTCCTTTCATATAGGGTCAAATGCTAAACACCTGTCCATCTGTACAAGTCCTTGTTCCTGATGTGATCTTTCAAGGTTATATCGAGCATAGATCTTTTTCTATGACTATTCAATAATAGTCGTTACTCATACTTCTTTTTCATTACTCCATTGTTTTCAACCAATGAAATGATCTAATGTCATTACTCTACTGTTCAACAGCCAATCAAAAATTTCGACAAGATGTCAACCTTCAAATCCATTATTTTAAAACAGCCCATTTGACCGTCCATACGTGTTTTATAGTCATTGTGTCAACAACCTAATGATAATAATAATGGTAATAGCCGCCATCTCCCACAGAATCTATGGATTTGTTCAAAATATGACGATTTTTTAAAACATTTTCAATAAGATCTAGAGACTTTCTGAGTGCGAATATCACCACTTCCAACGGTTGCATATTTTACCGAGTATTTCATGTGATCCACTAAAGAAGCATGTTTTTTTTAAATTTTCTCTTTCAAGTGTTTCAAGTCTTTAACTCCGGTTTGCATCATAACTAGCCGGACGGGTCGTTAGAAAATACTGAACAAATGAAACAGGACAACAAGTTCGACACTTCACCACCACATATTATCTAGTCGGCTAAATCGTACATAACCTTGCAAAAGTTTCGATGAACTTCTTTACGGGTTTGTCGTATAATAAGTTCAGGCACTGGGCGACCACTTTTTTTTAATTCTCTTATTTTGGCAACGTCAAGTTCGTTGGCACTTTCTAGTTGTTCAATTTTCTGCACTACCGACATTTCATGATCTGTAAAAGTGAACTCGACAGTTCATAACTTGAAATCACTTGAAAAAAACCAGTCCACCAATAATAAAATATTATTCCACTATGGGCAAACTAATTCAACCTCACAAAAAGATATTGTTAATATAGGTGATTATTAGCGTATTCGTTGATTCGCGTATCCGTTTTGTCGAAAGGATTGTTGGCGGCGATATGTACCAAATTTTAGGCTGGCTCTTGACCTCAGACACGGTTGATTTTCCAATTCGCTTGGTGTAGATTTAATGACTTTAATCATCTATTTTTAATATCTTCAGAATAATACGCCACCAGAAGAACCATCGGTTGATCAAACTCCATCAACCAGCTCTGGTATCAGACCCAGTACTGCGTCCAGCTCCATTAACAAAGTATTAGCAACTGCCAAATCCAATATCGTTGAGGATGAAGTTGACCAAAAACTCTATAAACTTGATGGAAGGGTTGAGAGGAAAAGAGACGACAAGTTGTGAGTAACTTTATTAAAACATTTTTAACATCAATTTGCAAGTTTGTATTTTTTAAATGTTGATATAATATTTTACAAGGTGTCCGGAAAGTCAACGATAATACTGAGAGGGGTGATAGACCAAATCATGAGCTTCCAGAAAAACATAATATTTTTTATTTTTTTTATATTTTTTATATTACAGCCACGTACTTAGTAAAAAAGATAATAAAAATAAATTATTTATCTCTAAAATAAGATTTCTTATTGAATATTTTGAACTTTTAGTGGCAATATCTCGAAAACCGTAAAGTTTTCACTGAGGTCATGTTATGTTTTTCTGGATCCTTATGAGTTGGTCCATCACCCCTTTCAGTATGATCGTTGACTTGCCGGACACCCTGTATATGAAAATGAAAATTTGTATCTTTGTTTTCATTTTTAATCAAGAACTGTAGAGAGAAGTTCAATGAACATTTGCAGAATTATCTGTTTAATCAGGGAATTAACCTAGGGCATTCATCAACTCATAATTGATTTTGACAAATTGGGATTTATATTCAAATTTTTGATAAAAAATGACATTTGTCAGAATTCGCCATTTTCTTTGATTTATGGACAATGACAGTAATTTTTTCATTCAACGTAACGCATTTTCTATAGGACGTACAAAACATAAAGCCGCGTTCACATTATTAAATAAATATTTGCGTTGTGTGGTGAATGTAAATGAGAGACGGTAAGTAGAATAGTAATATTGTATTAGGTAAATGTTTGATAACATATTATTGTTTTTATAAAAACTGTTGGATCGGAAGTCTGCTATTTTATATTAACTTTTCAGTGTGGAAAAATCCATCGGTGATTGTGAAATGTTTGTCGGTTTTTTAGGTTATAGTATCTGCACTAGTTTCGTGAATTTCCTCCACACTAGAGCCATAATATACACCAGCAATCTGCACTACACTATCCTACATCGAAATAACAAACACAGCTCGATAACAAATAAAATTATTTTCAACAGGAAAATGACACTGTCACTGTGATCTATCAACGTCATGGCAATGCATTTCAAATAGTATCCGTTGTTGCCGTTGTGATAAAAACTCCTTTTACTTCTTTGTGTAAAAGATTTAGTAAAACCGTTCGAGTATTCAACAAATAGTGATAACGATGAAAAAAAGGCAACACTCTCCTTGAATATTGAAGAGTGAAAGGTATTCCAAGGAAGTAAATATGGCAACAAGCAGCTTGCTTTCGTCCTTTTGCCTCATGTTTACATTGACATGTTCGACTCACACAACAATGTTTGTTTATGCTTCTAGTCGTTCAATGTTCGAATGATTAAACAATAAAGAATTTAATCTAAATAGACAACACACCTTTTTCTTTTCAGATGTCGTCACAACGCTAACTCGAAGTGTGTTCACTGCTCATCTTTGGAACCGTTCGACGAAGGTTATCTCAAGGAACAGAACATTAAGCATCTCTCTTTTCACTCTTATCTTAGAAAAATGACTTCAGGAGTGGATCGTGGAAAATTTTTAGCTCTCGAAGATATTTCTTGTAGAATTAAGACTGGCTGCAAGGACCATCCTCCATGGCCTAAGGGTATTTGCTCAAAATGTCAACCCAATGCTCTTACGTTAAATATGCAGGTGAGTGTCATTGAAAAAATCGACCATTTTTTCTTCAATTTCTCTTTATTACCGTTATTATTATCCAAACTTCTCATTGACCTTCAAATCCTTTAAAAAAAAAATTTCATAGACCTTTTAGTTTTTGACATACAGGGCTAAACTGAAAATGTGAAAACTGCTTCTTATATAACATTTCCGTAGAACTCGATTCTGCCTTCGGAATTAGTATACAGGGTCAGGTCAAAAAGTTATCTCTCCATTTCTCTTGGGCACATCACTATACAGATTTTTTTCCCGGAGTCTCTATGATAAATAGTTAATGAGAACTGGCACCCTGTCGCTGTAAATGAATCATCCTGTACATGCAAAATCAAAATCAAAACTATTGGCAAAACTATAACAAAAACAAAATAATATCAATATGTTGGTCCTTGTGCATGATGAAACTTGATTTATTTCTAGGCATATCGACACGTAGACAATGTAGCATTTGAAAACACCAAACTAGTTGAGAAGTTTCTCAATTATTGGCGGACAACTGGACATCAAAGAGTTGGTTTTTTGTATGGCACCTACGATCCTCATGCCGATGTCCCTCTAGGTAAGATGGAAACTCATTATAAAATTATACAATATAATATATTATACAATATATACGATATATCAATTATTATAATAATTGAGTTTATGAATTTTGTAGAATCCTGACGAAATTTACTTTGACTTTGATCATTTGAACTTTTTTTTAGGTCCAATAAAAGATATCCACTGGGTAAAATAAAACCCTGTACGAATAAGAAATGTTCTTTACAAAATCGAGGGCAAATTAAATTCAATGATGATAGCGTACGCACCGCCCTCTAAATCCTACTTGAAAACTCATACGAAATTATAATTTGCCATGTGAAAAAACCACCGGTTATCAAATTTTGTACAAATATGTCATGCTTTTCAAAACCTATAAAAAAAAAACGGAAATTGAATTTGAAATTCCAAACTCTGTATCTCCGAAACGATGTTAATTTGCGGGACAACTTTTTTTGCAAGATCCATCTGCTGTCAAAGTTTGTAACAGTATTTCTGAAACACCCTATATAAATTTTAATAGTTATGGTGGACAAAGTTATTTGGATGTCAATTTGTATATCTAGGCGGTAAATTAATTTTTATAATTTTATCTTATTGTGCATTAAAAATAAGGGTGAGTTTACCTAATATTGTTCATTCCAAAAATTCAAAAAAAAAAAAACGGAAATTGAATTTGAAATTCCAAACTCTGTATCTCCGAAACGATGTTAATTTGCGGGACAACTTTTTTTGCAAGATCCATCTGCTGTCAAAGTTTGTAACAGTATTTCTGAAACACCCTATATAAATTATAATAGTTATGGTGGACAAAGTTATTTGGATGTCAATTTGTATATCTAGGCGGTAAATTAATTTTTATAATTTTATCTTATTGTGCATTAAAAATAAGGGTGAGTTTACCTAATATTGTTCATTCCAAAAATTCAAAAAAAAAAAAACGGAAATTGAATTTGAAATTCCAAACTCTGTATCTCCGAAACGATGTTAATTTGCGGGACAACTTTTTTTGCAAGATCCATCTGCTGTCAAAGTTTGTAACAGTATTTCTGAAACACCCTATATAAATTATAATAGTTATGGTGGACAAAGTTATTTGGATGTCAATTTGTATATCTAGGCGGTAAATTAATTTTTATAATTTTATCTTATTGTGCATTAAAAATAAGGGTGAGTTTACCTAATATTGTTCATTCCAAAAATTCAAAAAAAAAAAAAAAATGAAAAAAAGAATGTTTGGAGAGGACAATCTTATACAAACTCACCTTTATTTTTAATGCACAATAAGATGAAATTATAAAAATTAGGGGTTTCCATTTGAAAAAATTGATTTTTGGCCGTTTTCTGAATTTAATTTTTTTATCTTATTTTTGGCCCACCCTGTAATAATAGTTTTCATATTGCTGTGAAAAATCTATAAAAGTAGGTCCTTTTCAACAAGAAATCCAATACAAATTAAATAATGAAGGCTTTCTTATAGGTGAAATTCACATTTAAATAAGAGCCTTCAAACGTCATTTTTGATATAAAAACTAAAATATTTCAAAAACGCTCATACTTAGGTATAGGACATGACATGATACATGAAATCTGCCTAGAATTTTACGTAGAATCCAAAAATGTAATAATATATAGGGTGTTCCATTTAAAATGAGCGAGTTGACAACGTGCAACGTTGCTTTTATTTCATTTGAAAAGAACATCTATGAAAATCCCACCATACAAATTTTCAGAATCCCAATTGCTTTATTTCCCGAGATATTCTAATGGACGGTCACCGTGAGACACCCTGTATAGTAAACGCCAAACAACTTTCGATTTACGTCATAATAATAATAATAATAATAATAATCTTTACTGTCTAACCGTTGATTGAATAAGTTACAGGAAGATAGCCTAACCATATGGGAAATAAAGAGACCGTTGAAAGTATTCCCCGTTTGGAGCCGCTAGTCTCGGCCATCTGTTTTCCAAAACATTAATTATCTTAACCTCAACGCGAAAGATTTCTGTAAACTTTTGATCCATCAATTTGGTGGCACACCAGCACGGTTGCCAAGTCGCTATCGGGAGTTCGGGGCGTCCTGGGATGGCACGAGCAGTCCAACGATTATTGTAAGATTCACATTGAATTTCATTCGATTTTGTTGAAATTTTCAGGCAGTTTTTCCGAGGTTTTCAAGTATCTTTTCGTTTGAGTCTAACTTTTCCAGGAGCAAACCTAAAGCAACACTAATTCTTAATTTTGAAGAAAAAAGTTTTACGCCACTGAGAATTCACGAAGTGAAAATATGTTTTTTTATTTTCCGTTCAATTTTCCAAAAAAGGTTCTTTTTTTCGGTGCATCGTTTTTGAAGTAAAAAATAAAAATCATTGTGAAATCTAATTTCAGAAGAATTCACTAGTATTAAACCGTTGTTTGAATACTTATTCAATCAACGATTAAACACTAAAAATAATGAGAAGTCAATCTTTTTCATAGTTGTTATGATCGAGTTCACTTTTTCAGTTCAAATGTTACAGGGGTGGACACCCTGTATAATCGATAAAAAACTTTCACGCGTTTTATCCGGGAAATCAAGCAATTCTGGAACCAAGTAAGTATTGAGCCTTTATTCTTCTCACCTATCTTAAAAAAAATTACACTTGTCTTGAGACCCTACAAAAATCATAAATAATTACCTCTTATAGTAGTCAGTGCATGTCCGCTCAGACTTAGGTACAAATTCATTTACTAGGTATATGTACCTGATGGGAACACGTGTTATATATAGATAAATTAAATCTGAATTAACTTAGGTATTCAACCATCATACAGATGTTATTTATCAAATGATAGATCATCTCTATCTCTTCCCTATATCAATTGAAAATTTACTCAATTTGACAACACTGCTTGTCGCCCAAACCGAATTTCCCATTTCAGTATTTAATGCATGCTCCCCGCAGGCCCCCACTTCTACCCGACATCTGACGGCTTACTAAAAATGTCGTCAAATTCTTGATGGCAGCACTAATCAGTCCATATATTCGTGGGCATCAGCTGTTGTTGACAAAGACGGAGGATGGTATTCGCATTTATTAAAGAAAGATAGGAACCGTTTTTGTCGCGAGCCACGAAAATTTACACAGACATTAGGTATCTTCCTGTACTTATTCAATCAACGGTCTAACAGTTTTCCATTAATAAGACAATATGATCTAAATAAGATAGCATTGAAAATTAATACTAATATACTGTGTTTTTACAGTTTCTCAAAAATAATGGGTATGAACAGGGAGAGAAAAGAAAAAAAATCTAACATTTATAATTACTACAAATTACAATGGAAATTTCGCTTTAACATTCGAACTAATGAGTGCCAAAGATGAAATTAAATAAGCTTATAATAAGAAATTTTGACAAC
This sequence comes from Orchestes rusci, assembly GCA_958502075.1. Taxonomy (NCBI): domain Eukaryota; kingdom Metazoa; phylum Arthropoda; class Insecta; order Coleoptera; family Curculionidae; genus Orchestes; species Orchestes rusci. The sequence goes on from OY293309.1 coordinate 2,404,807, forward strand.
GAACATTGCTTATCAACCGATCAACCAATCAGGGACAAGACAGCTAACAAATTCTAGCGCCGCGGTGGATGTTTGGCAAAATTCATTTTCATGTATTACTGGTTGCTGGCTAAAAACATGTCACAAGTTGCCATTTGACTTTCCTTTATATTAGCCCAGTTTACACCGACAACTTAGTCCGCGGACCAAGTACTAACTTCGAACTATGACAGAACCAAATATTTGGTTCGAATGGTGTAAACAGCTGCGGACTAAGCTGTTCCGCTCTTTGTTCGCTATTCGCCAGCAGGTGTACCGAACTAAATTTGGTCTGGATTTGATTCGATCTTGATCAAAATTATGAGGTTATGTTGATTGTTATTATTGTGAATTGTGTTGGTTCTGATTTTCTGAGGCAATCTGAGCGTACTCACTTATGTTTTTTTTGGTTACGAATTGCGTTGATAAATAATTTCGACTTGTTTTCATTTGACGAATTGCGCGCGTACTCATTTAGTTCACGCGTTGCAAGACGGTGTAAACGGGCGAGAAGCAAGCATTGGTCAAGAAATTTATTATACAATTTGTGTCTCTTGAATTCATTAGGCATCCACCAACCAAGCCGAAATTCAAAATCTTCTTAATTCGTCCCCGACTGCTAAACCGAATTGACAGGAGCGAAGTCAAAATTTCATTCTTCCCAAACGGGCAGGAGCCATTCTGGGTTCTTATTTATTTATGTTGTGTTCAAACCGTAATTTGATAATTTTCCTGGTAGTGACAATCAAAGTCATCCAAACAATAAAGGCCAAAACCTTCGAACATTGAACCACTAGAACAAGCATAGCACTCCGAATGTACACGATTTGTTTGAGTCGATAACATTCTGTTTTTGTTTATATTAATGTAATGTTATGTTGACACATGTGTGATAAGATCTCTACAATCCAACCGTCCATGAAGCAGCTCCACTAACACAGCACTTTTTTGGTATAATTATTGCCACGCTTAATCCTCTTCTCGAGCACAAATTAATCATTTTCAACAGGAAAATCACAACAACCGTCACTTTGAAGCATCTATTAACGTCATGGCAACGCAATTCTAATAGCTCGATTGATGTCCAACGTTGCCGTCTGTGAGAAAAATTCCTCTTATCAACTTTTTAGTGTAAAAGATCAAGGAGAATTGTTCGATTATTCAACAACAAGTATTAATAGCGATGAAAAGAAGGCTACACCCTTCTTGAATATTGAAGAGAAATACATTTATTTGATGATAGTAAACTTCAAGTCATTGTTATTGAATTGGTGACAGAAAATCTGGTGAAAGGTATTTCAAGGAAGTAAATATGGCAAACCAGAAGTTTGCGTTTTCCCTTTTCCCCCATGTTTACATTGACATGTTCGACTCAGACTTCTAGTGGTTCAATATTCGAAGGCCAAAACCAAGATGGCTGAAGTAAAAACAAACAGCACGTTAAAGTGTGAACTTTAGTTCGTATCTTGATTGTTCCAGAATCTATAAGAAATATCTGAATAAAATGGTAATACATTGCAGGTATAACTATTATACTACAACCACATGCATTCAGGAAATGATCTTGTAACGCCCTCTATAAGAAAAAGTTGAAAACAATTTTACTGCCTAGCCATTTTTCACTATTTTGTTGCCCTAGCCTTAGAAATGCCTCTTTGGAGGCAGTAGAATTCAGTCTTAATGTCGTGTTTTTAGGGGGACGTCTTTTCGTTTATGACTGTATAATACAGGGTGTTCCAAAAATAAGATATCGCATTACACTTGACATTTTTAAATAGAAACCCCCAATTTTTTTTTTATTTTAGGATTCTCCATGAAGTTTTTAGTAACTTTTGTAAAATACAGTTTATACCTATCTTCAACCGTTATAAAGTTATTTGAATTTTTCATAAAATTGGGACCTTTTCGTTGAAAAATTCAAATAACTTTAAAACGGTTGAAGATAGGTATAAATTGTATTATACAAAAGTTACTAAAAACTTCATGGACAATCCAAAAATGGAAAAAAAATTGGGGGTTTCCATTTAAAAATGTCAAGTGTAATGCGATATCTTATTTTTGGAACACCCTGTATTATACAGTCATACACGAAAAGACGTCCCCTTAAAAATAAAAATTGACGTGTTCGAGCGTTTTTCCCAAAATATACCAGGAAAGTCATAAATAAGGGTGGGACCTTTTCGTTGGGCCACCCTGTAGATAATTTGGGTGGTGTCGGTGGAATAGTTTTTGTACAATTGTCACATGACTTTTTTCCCAAAACTAGTTGTTCTACAAAACTATTTTTTGAATTTGCATAAAAATGATGGAAATTATGAAGAAAATGCATCTGAACATCACCGTAAATCGCCTGTCGGCTGAAATTAGCAAAGAGAAAAGGGAAGCACGCTTTGAAGAGGCATGTATCTTCACATACCAGTTTCACAGCAATGAAACATTTTTTGTGTGCGGCGTATTTGAATATATTTCTAATTTGGATTCAATAAAGAAATGATAGTTGTAATATTTTTGGGTCTTGTTCAGATGCATTTTTTTCATATTTCCAATCATTTGAGGGCAAATTCGTAATAAAGGTTCGTTAGATCATAGGTTCTAATTTTGAAATCTTTTTTAAAAATCGTGATCGGACCAACAGCTGAACATCCAGAGCTCTTTGAAAAAAGTGGGGAAAAAAATCAAGTGACAATAATTGTACAAAAATTATTCGACCGCCATCACCCAAATTTTGTCTATTGTTACTACTGACATAATTAAAGGCATCATTTCGCAAAAACAGAACTGTAACTTCAAAAACAACAGAGATATTGATTTTTGAAAAATTCTCAGATTTTTTTGGTTTTTCCGGATTTTCACCGCTACTAATCAACCTACAGAGTTCCTAAAGCACTCATTTTATCAACTTTTTTATTCTCTACAACTTTCCTATAGACACTTTTTTGATTGCTTCATTAGTTTAGATTCTATAGACAAAAAACGAAAGAAAAATGCAATGTTGATGCTTCAATAGCTTATTACAACTCCTGTTACGTTTTGCGCCGAAGAGGTGGTTTCCTTAAACATTTTTTTAGAGCACAGTGACATCAATAGGGTCATTTTTCTCGCGCCGCGCATGCGCACTAGTCAGGGCAACTGGTGGCTGGAAATGTCAAATTCTTGACAGTTTTGATTTTGAGTTATGACATATGACAATATTTTATAACCTCCAAAATACTGTCAGTGTCAGTGCCAAGTTTGAGCGAGTTTTTATCGAGTTTCATGAAGAGTAACATATTTTTTGATACAGTTGAAACGGGAGTACCTGAACTTAAACTATAGGTCAAGAACCGCCATTTCGGTAAAAGCAAAAGTCATATTTTTGACATCTCTTCCGCGTTCACATTGCACGAAAGATGTTATGCTCTATCCTTGTTGTACTCTCAACTAGACAAGGATAGAAGCACGCTCGTGAACGCGGTACTGCTTGTCATTTGCCCTGGTTAGAACGCATGCGCCTTACGCTATCGGCGAGATAAACAACCCTATGTACCAAAAACTTTGCCTTATAATTTTTTTTGACAGCTCTAACACTTGATGAGTTACAACGCATCAAATGACGTAATTCCGCTGGCAGCAGGGGTGTTTTCAAAAACATTTTTTTAGATATCATGTTGTTGTACAGCCTTTGATTCTCTGAAACTTTCATGAAGGTATTTTTTTTGTAAAAAATGTCTTTGAAACCCCTCCTGTTCTCAGCCTTTTTGTCATTTGATGCGCTGTAAGTCGCTTAGTTTTAGAGCTATCAAAATATGTTATGAGACAAAGTTGTTCAGTTCTTGATCCCCTACAACGTTTATATCGGTTAATTTGGAAACCACCTCTTCAGAGCAAAACGTACCAGAAGTCAGATCTTTTGGTTGGATAAGGAGGCAGTCCCCAAGCAACCCTGAAAATATCATTATGTTTGTATTTTTTTTTGATATGTCAAGGTTTGATTAATTATAGAACCTAAACTAATAAAGCAATCAAAACAGTGTCAACAGAAAACTTGTAGAGACTTAAAAAAATGAGCGAGCATTTAGCGAACTGTGTAGGTTGATCACGGAAAAATCTGAGCATTTGAAAAAAAACACATCCTCGTTATTTTTGAAATTTTTGAGATCTTACTAGGATTTGTATTTTTACCATCGATATATCTCTAATGCTTGTTCTAATGTTCAAGCGTGGTTTGCCTGACAAGTTCTTGACCGTATCCCAAAGTTTGTGACCCTGTGTAGATGTTGAACTCATTCCTTGACTGGTTCTGGTTCTTGCAATGTTCCAAGCTTTCACATCTTTATTTCTTCATATATATAGGTATAAGAGCTAACGTAGTAGCTATCTACGAACCACCTCAGGAAAGTACACGTGATACAATCCGTCTATTACCCGACGAAAAAGAGGCTGTGGTCAACCAAATAGCGACTGCTTTAGGACTGAGAAGAGTCGGATGGATCTTCACCGATCTAATGCCGGATGATGTCAAGAAAGGCACTGTGAAACATACAAGAAATGTAGAAAGTCACTTTTTGTCCTCTCAGGTATGTGAACAACAAATATGATTTTCTTTATTTTTTTCTAAACTTGTTTCAGGAATGTATTATGGGTGGATATTTTCAAAACCAACATCCAAATGCATGTAAATATGCTTCTAGCGGTAGCTTTGGATCAAAATTTGTAACGGTTTGTGTAACAGGTAAGATTGCTTTTTTCATTATTATCATGTCTAATAATCAATCAGCTTATTGGGGGAAAACAATAAATGTCTGTTTTAGGTGACAAAACTAATCAAGTACACATGGAAGGGTACCAAGTATCTAATCAGTGTATGGCATTAGTTAGAGATAATTGTCTGGTGCCCACTAAAGATGCGCCTGAATTGGGGTATGTGAGGGAATCGACAGATAAGCAATATGTTCCTGATGTCTACTATAAGGTAAGATATAACATGTTTTTTACATTGTGAAACCTTGATCGGTATTATTTATGCCGTTTCGTGATTTTCAATTTGTCTTTCCATAATATTGTGTAGGAGCCAGTTTTAATAATTATTATTATCCACTGTCCGAACTCCGAAACGGTGAGTTTTTTTGGTTGATGAAATTAATAAAGGTTTAGTACCTAGTTCAGTCCCAAAAGTAGCGTCAGCTGAAATGAAGTTGTCGAGTGAGCGTGCAAATTGCCCTAGCTCAAAAGACCCGGAGAGCTGGGAGGGTTAGCGCCACTGACTTGTAACGGACTAAGTCAGAAATCCCCAAGATGTCCTTGGAAACTGAATTTCAACATCACTAAATTAAAAGACGGAGACGTGAAGGGAAAAAAAAACTCTACTTGTGAGTCCACTCAAATAAAACAAAATATGTGACGGTGACGGCAAGTTTATTGAAGTTCTAAAGTTATATGGTGAATGGCCCTAAGTGGAGGAGATTTTGGATCATTATCACTAATGATTCAAGACCATCGTTAGTATACGTACCATGTTTATTATAATATTAGATATAACGATGTGGTTTTCACTGAAATTATGCTAATTTTATGGTTTTTAAGTGTGTTCCATTATGCCTTTTTACAAAAATCACACGCTCCAGATAACGTCCTCTAGTTTATTTGTTTTGAACTAAACGGCTTAACGGAAATTTTCTTTGAAAGACTATTAAATGATCTTTGAAACGAGACCAACAAATATTCAAATCGGTTGAACAATTTAGAAGATATTAAAATGTAAATACATACAGAGTGACCCATTTGAAAGCGAGCTACCCCCATAACATTTTTATTTATGGAGCGATTTTGACGTTTTTTTTTTTTGAAATGTGTGTTAATATTGAGGCCATACGTCGCTCAGTTTTTTCCAAAAACCAAGGCCTACTAGAGCATATTCAGAGGCTGAAAAATCCAGAAAACATATAAGCGATTTTGATGGAAAAAAATTGTCTACGCCACTGGATTCGTCATGCCCTAAAATGGATCTGTACCAAATTTCATGAAAAACCTCGTGAAAAACTATTAAAAATTAACGATTGTTTTTTTTATGCATCAAGAAGTAATTTACCTCGGAACTTTTGCGATAGCAAATCTATCAGTAAAAGAAAACTATAAACATTTTATAGATATTCTCATGGTAAAATAAAATGAAAACAAACAAACGAGACTGACAAAAAAAAAATAGAAAAAAAATGGCACACAGAAATAATATTTTTGAATTGAATATTTTTCCATGAATTTTGGTACAGACCCATTTCAGGGGATGGAAAATCCAGTGGCGTGGGCAGATTTTCACTTATAATCTCCCCGGAGCTCGAATTATCGTTGCGAATTTTTCAAGATAATTCGCAACTCGACAAAATTTCCGGAGATAATGGATGGAACGGATTTTTAAATCGAGCTCGCGGGAAATTCGGCAAGAAAATTTCATGCCAAAACTGATCATTGGAAAAAAACATAACCCAGGACTCACCTCGCATTTAGTGGAATAAACCAACGGCTCCTTACTCTACTCGCCATTGAGGAAGAAAGAAGGGAATCAGGATTTTATAAAACATTTGGAAGTTATAATCAATCTTGTCCATAATTGATGACATTGCAACTTTGTATTGGAAGTTGAAAATAAATCATTTATCAAAAATATTTGTCAGTGTTTTCAACTGCTGTCAAGCACTCGCGGCTGGATGTAGCTCCCATGCACCAACCACAGTGTTGCCGTTTGCCTTATCTCTGTCTGTGAAAGTTGGGTTGGGTTGGGATTGTTAGGGAGAGTGGGGACGGCAACACTGTAATCATATGGGAGCTACATCCAGATGCAAAGCGCCAGGGAGATTTCCACTTATTAATCTTTCAGTCACGTGATTATGAGCAGGGTGATTTCCGATAAAATTAGGTCGTTGCCATAGCAACATAAGAAAATGCAAGCCTATGACTTGTAGGAAATTTTCTCTTAAAAATCGCTAATATGTTCCAGCCTCCAAATATGCTCTAGTAGCCTTGGCTTTGGAAAAAAACCTGGGCGACGTATCGTAAAACCGATCAATAAATCAAAAAGTTATGAGGGTGGCCCGCTTTCAAATGGGTCAATCTGTATACAGGGTGAGTCATTTAAACGGGAAAGCTAAATTGCGCCTAAACCGTTTTAAAGATATTGCAATGAGCAAAATGGATTTGAATAAGGGATGACCCAGTGCAGTTAGTGAAAATAGTCTTCTATATACAGGGTGAATGGTGAATCATTTCTGCAGAGCAGGTTTTAACATTGTTTTTTGAATAGCAACCCCTGTATATCTCTAGATATTTGAAATCGCACCTTTTCCGACATCTCAAATCCGTTTAGTTTTCGCAATTTGCTTTAAAAGTTATTCCACTTTTTCTAAATATTGATGCCTTTGCAACCATTGAGCACTTGGTTTTTGTCAGGTCGAAACTTTGCCAGTGTTAAAGCAACTGCCTTGGGTATCTTTCATGTTGGTAAACTTCAAAGCACTATAACTCAATTTTTTTTTAATAGCAGCTTGCCATTTCACCCATCTTTCATCCTACAATTTGTTCTCAAAAATTGAGAGTTTGGGAGATAATTTATTTTTCTGAAAAACTCATCAAATCCTCTCGAAACCACTCTGAACGTGCCATGATGAAAATCAATTTTTTGACATATCAACGTAAAAGTAATCATAATTTTGAACAGTTTTTGTGATTTGCAGTTGGTTGTTCTCGCTATTTATTTGTTATACCTCAATATAATAATTGTTTAGTTCCTTGTTCCGTCGATTCAAGTTTCTTTGATTTCAAGTAGTCTTTAGGAGGCACACAATAAGTGTCATTTTGACGTTGATATGACAAAAAATTGATTTTCATGACACGTTTATAAAATTTGAACCATTGAAAATAGACCCCACAAACTATATATATTTGGAATCAGGAGACAATGGGGTCGTTGCACGTACTTTTTTTATTGCATATTCTGAAAATATAATCAAAAATACTAGACCCGTATTTTTTTTTTTTTTTTTATCGATTTTTAAGGGCATAAACTAGCGTCGAAGTTTGTCAACAGTCCTTTTAAGCCTTTCAAATGATGACGCGTGTACGACAAAATATGGCGTCGCTTCTTGGATCCGGCGCAGCTTTTCCCGTGGGTCGATAACTGTAGAGAACGCAACGTTGCCGAGATGCTTTTTGCTTGGGGTCGAGTGTAAAGCGTGTTTTATTCTAGGGATTTCTCAATTTCGAATTCACGTTCGTGGTTTGGATCAACTTTGCTTATATACGATTCAATATCGTCAAAAAAGAATGGGCCAATAAATAATATTGCCTACCAGCTTTAATTTGCAGGTACCAATATTTGCAGTTTTTGTTTAGTATGCAACGCTCCTGGTAGTTCTTTATCAGACGTAGGGATAAATTCAAAGAATTGTGTTTTTGAATTTATCCCTACGTCTGATAAATAACTATTCTATGCGTCTGCATTAATTTGGGTCTGAGAAAAATAAATATCTTGAGGGTTTTATGATACGGTCAAAGGTATCAAAAAACCCAGTCTGGGTGGTGTCGTATATAATTTCCTGGTTAATTTTTGCATTAAATCACATTATTTACCATCAATTTTACAGTTAACCTAAATGTGCCGATTATCTACCGTTCATCATATTGAGCTGGTAATTCTTGTAAAAATACCATCAATAGTACATCTCGCAACGCCGCATTTGTATCAAGCAGCGCGCGTTCATTTCAGTGTCAAGCGGATAAAGGATATTGATCTGTGACGTCAATGAGGCAATGGGCCCAGGTTGATGGAGTTATTTATTTCAAAGAGGCCTAGTTCAAATGTTGTGCATTATTTTGGCCAATTCATGTCACCCATTCTATTAAAAAACCCACAGTTATATATTCTACACAAAATCAGCTCTAATTTTCATATAGTGCAACGACCCCATTCTCCATCGAACTGTGATAAAATATACAGGGTGTCCCATCTAAAAAACTCAAGAATCTGTCAAAATTTCCTATTTCCGATTCGATTTTGGGTTTTTCGACCACGGATTCTGAATGCTGGTGAGATCTACTTCAACTTTGATGATTTAAACGTTTCTCTACGATCAATAATAAGAAATTTATCCAATGGCTATAATATAACGCGACACCCTGTACAACTAGCATTTCGAAAAATGTCTCAGAAAGTAAAGGAAAATGGTGACATTCAGAGGTTAATGATTGTTTACGGTACGATCAGCTGACTTTTAGGTTATGTTCTGAATTGGCCGATTCGAAAAAGTCAAGCTATGGTGCTTTGAAGTTTACGAACAACAAGTTTCACCATAATGCAAATCGACGGTATTGCCAGTAAAAGATACTCAACGCATATCTCCGGAACTACTCGGAATTTCGGTTTTTTGCCTGAAAAACCGAAATTTAACGATTCGGTTTTTAAGCTGATGATGGTTTTCCCGAAACGAAACGTCGTACGAAAAATCTCTCAACAATATTTTGTAGAGCTTAAAAAGTGGCCATGAGAAAGTGTCTTTTGTTATTCCATATTAAAAGATATGTAACTTCAGAAAAATAAACAAAATCGGCAAATTCCGCTTTCTTAGGCATTTACTAGGAATTTTAAAACTTCCTAAACGGCATACGGTTGGGTTTGAAAATGCGCAACTTTTGTCTAATTTAACAATCTTCGTATCTCTTATGATTTCCAAGATCCCCATGATAAACATTCTTATCTTCGACACATTGTATAATATCCAGTTCAGTCATTGGGGAACAAAAAAAGGGTCCAACTGGAAAAAAGTCGGGAAGTTTTGAAACTTTGTAGGTTTCGAGGACCCTAACTAAAATTTATAAAATGCATAACTCGAGACTTGCCGCCGGCGCCAACATCTTGCCAAAATGGCGCCTAAAAATGCTTCTTGCCAATATCTCGAAAACTGTGCGTTTTTCGGAAAAATTATGAGGATGAAATTTTCTACAGAATAGGTTCTGAGGAAATGTTTGTTGAAGTTGACCGTTTAGGCATGAGAGCTCGATGTATGACAACGTACACCGCTCTAAGAAATTAACGCACCATTAATTCCATTTGGGAAATCAATCAGTGGAAATAATAACAAAAACTCGTAATATTCGTTTCACTTTTAATCGATTTTATTCATGTTGAGGAGGAAAAATGTTGATTGGATGTAACTTTTTTATTTTGAAAGATGGAAAGACGAACCAAACAACAAATTGTAAGATACCAACACGAGTTCGATTTTTTCAAATGGTACACCCTGTATATTGACAGAGCGTTAAATAGCCTAATTTATTTTGTAGCAGGAACTTGAAATTTTGCAATCTCACTCAGTTTTTCATTCTGCACATCTTTCTTCAATAAAATTTTGTCGTATCTCCCATAGAAGAAGCTCTTTACTGTTGAGACGAATAGCTTTTAGGCTTATTTCCAAGACATGCTTGATTTTCGAAACTAAAATTATGACACAAATAACTTTCAGCCATCCAAACAGGGCTGAATCCTAAAAGATTAAACCCCAATTCATTTTTTTTGTGTGTTTTCCGCCTATTCAAGCGTCCATCCGGGGACACACTGTATACTGATATTGTTTCAAGACTAAATAAACAAAATACATCTGTCGCATGACTACGCCAATGCGTTGATGGGAAAATTCCTCAACAATTTGGACTAACGGTGACAGAAAAAAGTCAAAATATTTTTGGCGAGTGCGCCTACTAGTTCATTTTCACTATGATTTTCGATTCAATTTCCATTAATCTGAATTAAATTGATGATCGCTATCACAGAACACATATACAAAGTTTAGAAGACAAACTGACGTATACAATTTTACGGAACAATGCGCCACGAAATGAAGTGGATGCGAATCGAACTATCAGACTTGGATAATGTATTATTGAAGATTTCTGTAATATATTATACAGTTCCCTTTACATAAAAGCACTGACATTGAATTTGACGTTGAAAATGTCTTTATTTATTTAATGAAGACAAGAACTTTGAATAAATGTAGTTTTTTCGGTTTTTCTTGAATGTCCAGGACCATCTGGGGATGGGGTCAGTGTGGGCTTCCCTAGTTGATGTGTTCCGCGCTGCGGGGCGCTGACCCTGTGTGATGGTGACTATGAGAAACTGCCACTTACTTCGGAGGTCTCGGGAAGCGGTGCATGTCTCCATGTGGTGTGGGACGGCTGGGCAGTACGAAACTCGTCGAGGAACACTTTTTCTGTTTTTTTCCCTTTGTTCGACCTTTTCGGGATGGTGTCACTTAACCTCACTGTTTGATTTGTTGTAGAATGCACTGGGCGAAATCCCATTTGTTCTTCTGGCAGAAATTTTGCCATCGTGGCATTCCTTATTTTGTGGAGGATGCATTGCTCCGGAACTTTTCCAATGGCGGCTGGAACTATGATGAGCCTCTAGTATTCCGGGTTGTATTCTGCGTTCTTATAGGTTTTTTGATGAGGATTACCAGGGCATTTTTCCACTTAGAGAGGAATCAGAGCATGAAAAACAACATGAAGATAAAAGGTGACGTTCAAATGACTTCATCTATCCTCATGACAAGCTAATAAGCTGTCAAGTGGCATTCCACATACCGCTATCTTTTCGAGATCTAACGAACTTCAGGCACATCAGCGCCTCTCCGTGGATGCGAATCAAAGCTTTCATTTAGGCCCCGCCCTCCATTTACGTTTTTGTTCTAAACTTTGTATGTGTTCTGTGATCGCTATCTTCTCCAGTTCAAGAAACTGGTCCCGAAGAAACGACTAAACGTAGTATTGATGATCAATGGCGGAACTTCATGTTGGTCAAGAATGTTTGATCCAACTCTACCATATTTCGGAAGTAATAGTTTCGGTTAGACCGCCCATTTACTTGCGTCATTTATGACGTGTATCGGATTTCAGTATTTTGTATCAGCTATCAACGCCATGAAACTCTATACATCAATAGTAATTTACGTTACTAAGGCGGTAAATGACTTTTTAAATTACGAGTCGAGATGTTTATGGACGAGGCGACGAAGGAGCCGAGTCTGGAATTTCTAGACGAGTAGTTTAATGACATTTAACGGCTGTGTATCGTACATTGTTTTGTTTCATACTGTGATTTTTTTTTTAAATTGGTTTAAAGTGCTTTCTTGTCAAACGCATACACTTAGAGGGACAGTCCGCCTCACATTCTTACCATGAGATGGTGCCAGCCAAACCATGTCATCACTTTGGTAATAGATAAGTTAATTATATGTTACCAACATTCTATGTCAAGTTATTAATTAAAATCGTGAGATGGCGTCAGCAATTTCACAGTCTTTGATGATGCAAAATGTCATTTTTGGAGTAGTCAAGTTATTTTTTTTTACAGTCTCTCATGATGTGAAGTGTCATTTACCGGACTGGTTTTGGGTCCGGTAAATGAATCATATAACAGATACAAATTTCCAACTATAACTATCAAATTATCGGTATACAACTGGCGATAGAGGCAGAATTAACGAGCAACGACAGTTCGAATTTGAAAATTCATGGCGCATGCGCAAAATGATGAGAATTGACGTCAAAAATGACAAGAGAGCCTGTCAAATATCGCTGTTACAAATATAAACTGCGAGTTGATTGATTGTTAGTTATTGATGATTTGTCTCAAATTATGCAACACGATTACTATGCAGTATTTCAGTTGATTCAGAAAATAATTTTTCATTTCAAAATGTTGTGTTGCGGAAACTGTCTTGTTATTGTGTAGTTTTGCCACGATTTTCTGGTTTGAGCCCAATAATTGTCGGATAAATAGTTATCGGCTGGATAGAGTTAAAAAACCCATGAAGCGCCATTTATAGAAAAACGTCACATCTCAAAAAAATGGCTTTTTGACTTTTTCATTCATTCAGGTAAAAAAAAAATTTTTTTTTATGAAAAATCGTCGTGTCCGCAACCCCCATAATTCGTCATCGGCCAGGATGCGGAAGAACGACAGTTGCCAACTATTTCCCGAGTAAGCCTGTAGCCCGTTGGTGCATTTTATGAAAAAACGTACTAACTCGAAAAGTTTAATAAACAGTGTTTTTGTGGAATAACGTCAGAACCGCAAGAGTGTCGGCACAGCTCTCAGGTTTCCACTGCCATTATAGTTGTATGGAAGAATGACACAATGTTACTTATGTTATGATTTTGTTTTAAATGATCAACAATTTTTTGTGGACAAAAATGTGACAGTCAAATGCGAACATCCACATTTGTTACTCCACTGGTCTGATAATAGCAATAAATAAGACCAAAATACAGAAGAAGTTTTAAATACATCGTATCATCTCTTTCTTACATAATATTGTAATAATAGTGACGTTTTTCCATAATCGTAGGGATGATATGTTACAGAATTGATTGCTATTGAATGGATAGTGTCAAATGTTGATAAGTAATTGGAACGTTTTTTTTATTTGACAAATTAATACAGACGAGTCAAGGAATGCGATAGGTTTATATTAAGTCGAAATTGTCTACTGCACATCAAGTGATAGGTACTTAATTATCACAAATATTAGTTGGGCTTACAACAAGGCACATACACTGGCTGCTATGTGAAAATGCAAATGGCCTTATGCATAGGGAGAAGCTCACTTTTGGCAAGACTTCTCAATTTGCCAAAAGCTTACATGATAAGCTTCAGATAGTCTCTTTTTGCAGTATTTTAACACTTCAGAACTATTTATGTACACATTTTGGTTGATTATTCGAATCGAAAGAATTGTACTGCAGAAACTATCTTTTACATCGAGATGCATTGAATGATAATTGTACAATCTTTCCTCTATATGACACATATACACTTATTTTCAGATAGATTCAGGCATTGATACAATGTAAAATATAGACGTGATGAATATGTTTATATCAACCATAGATGTATTTTTTAATTAACTATTTTTGAATGAAGTTTATACCGAAGTCGAAGTGACTTGAATCATAGCCATATTTTTGTATAGCCTTGGACTAGGCCATGATTTTTCAAATCAATTGATCTACTTTCATGAATTTTCAAATATATCAGATAATATTCTAATTATGGAACACTCCTATAGTGAGGTTTATCTTAAGTTTTATTATTTCTAAAATTCGTTTCATAAGTCCTCGTAAGTAATGCTTTTTGCAAATTTCCCTGATCCAATAATACTTCTGGAATGTATTAAGAATCTGCGTGTGTATCCTTTATATTTACTTTTAGTTTTGAATCCTTAAATCGCACACTATACAACGATCAATATGGCTATTAAACTCAAAATGGACTTTGATAATCAGTGAACTTATAACGTAACAGATAATAGTCCTCAACCCACGCTTGTCATTAAAACATTTAGAACGTTAATGCAATTAAAACTTTGCGACCCAAATAATCTATAGAGCTTAATTGTTGAACTTTTCAAGTACCTAATTAGGAATTAGCGTTCTTATTGAATATGTCTTCATGGAGTTCTAATTTATGCGGAGATACAGGTGTATGTGTCATAATCAATCAATAATTTGTTGAAAAGTATGTATGTTTTCAACGACACTCAGATGATTAAATTTTAATAATATGCACGATTTTTATTGAAATGAATTTTGTTTCTGAATAATATCTATAATATTTCAAATTACATTTAGTGATCACAAAATTAAACTATCGAAGTGATAATTATAATTGTCTGATTTTTATTTTTTTAAGCCACATAATGTTGTTATAACATTTATTAGAACCTATCTTTGACGTTTTTTGTCAAAGTTGCGAAGCACATACAGCCTGATCAATATTTTGACTAGTCTGCTTGCACTAATTTATCGATATCGATCATTCTGTACTGTAGAATTCAAAATTATATTAGGCCATCATCCAACTAACTTTTTTTCTATCTAAACTTTGGTTAAAAAGGACCTCAATGAACAAAGATACAAAGTGTTCTTATAAGTATTTTTTTTGTAAAAATGACGATTTTTAGATATGATCTGTGTAAGGTACCTAGTGTAGTAAAATAACTATACAATTGTTATAACAAAAATTCCGTTCTCTAGCTAATTTCCTTTCGTAGACTTTGATACCTTTAACATTCATAAATCCATCTCTTAACTTAATAAAGACTATATAAAAACCTAACGTTCTGAAGCTAAAAAATCGACAACAATAAAAAATATTCGGTCCATTTTCGATTTTTAAAATACGAAAATATAGATATTTCGAAGTTCGTTTTAAGCTTATAGAAATACCGCTGTATGATTTACAAGCTACACATATAAACATCTGATAAATACATTAATCTTATATAGTGTGCCCCAGGTACACATATCGTCCCCGCATAGCTCCAAATTCACATAGAAAATAGGTTATCAACATGTAAGTCCGTTCGAAAATATTACGATTTTGGCAAATGCTTACATTTTTGATTAAAAAGCAGTTGTTGCTACACTCGATTACTGAAGCTTGCCGCACTTACTTATAATTATACTTTTAGTTGGTTTCCCTGCCGTATCTCCATAGGTACTTATTTTCTCTACTAATTCTAACCCCTCAACGACATGTCCGAAAATCCCTGTAAAACCTCTCATTTCTTGCAAAATGATTCTGAATTGTGATCCCACCATTCCAAGATTATCGTGTCGTTTTTGCGTCCTCCGCATACCAACTGTTCCTCTGGAAGCAACCAGTTTGGTGTCATCTGGTAGAAAGTAGGAGTCTTCAAAGATTGATCGACCTCCTCTGCCGTTGTTTAACTCAAAGTCTCCGGTGATAACACTTTCGCCTTCCCAACATTGGAATATTTGACAGCCTTTGTAGCCCATACCTGCTTCTCCTGTTGTAAGGATGCCAAAGTTCTTGGCCATTTTTGGGGCAACATCTGCTCGTACTTCAATGACTATTCTACCGATTTGACTGCCACTGACGTCAATGTTGAAATAGTACAAAGGGCACACATTTGTAGGCTGTCGTATTTTGGGGGATGGCATCATTTGTTGTATCATAAGACTGTTGTCTTGATAGATATTCTTGGGTGCTACCAGTTGCTGATGGTGAGTTAGCTGTTGAATGTAGTGGTTGTGATAGTCTGATCCGTTTGCTTGTTGTGAGGACGCAGTGGGCGGTTTGGATAGAACATGGCGCGAATATAACTGACTCATACAATAATTCGCAAGAAACAAGATGGGGTTCTGGTGGGGAGAATTCAAAGCACGTGAGTTACCTGCCACAAACGATTCGCCATTGTTTATGTTGCTCAATGCTTGTTTCAGAAGTTGAAAATCAAAAATGACTGAAGCATTACGGATTAGGTCATCAAGTTGACATTGCAGGTACATTTCATGATAGCGCATTTGCAAACGGTGCTTCTCCAGGTTAAGATTCGAATAAATATTGTGTACATCGGTTAGCGATTCTGCCATCGAGAGATTAAGGCGCAATTTCGAGAGGAGATCGCGTGTCTCACCTGAAATTATAATATTGCATATTCATGTAAAACAATATAAGTACGGTCTTACCAATTTCGATGTGAGACGAGTTGTGTGTGAGGTCGGCTTCGACGTGCGTTTTTAACGTGACGCAGGCTTCGAGAACTTTCAGCAAAAATTCGCGTTGCTGAATTTCCAGTCTTTGTATTTCGGAAAGCAACTAGAAATAGGATACATAATTATATATTGTAATGGTTGCTTGCAGTTACAAACCTTGTTCATTGATGATAGATCAATTTGCATTTCCGCAACCAGGTGATCTTTGGCTTCCGTCTGGGACTTTACTTTGTGGTTTGCATGATCTGACGTTGCTGCGCATGCGCGACAAAGTGGCACGCAACACGTGTGGCACCAAAGGACCAGTGGCATGGCATGCGTGTGGCAATTTTCCGAACTCATCTTGAATAGGTGGATACCATTAATTATATTAGAGACTTTTTGCATCTCTCAAATTTTCATTCCGTTATGGTTATCGTTATTCTGATCATGCGCAGTCACAAAATCACTATCCTTTATCATTATAAACCATAACGGATTCCTTTAAATACGGACAAATAAGGAAGAGCTTATGGTTAAGGTAATGCTCATTTTTAAACAGCGATAATGCCGGAATGTGTAAAATTAAATGGATAATACTGCTAATAATAATTTTTTTTTAAGCAATTGACTAAATATGATGCAAATAACAACTTAATATGACAATAAACGATCGCGTAAACCAAATTTTTATTTCATACTTTTGCGAATTGATCTACTCAACAATCTAACACACCTTGTTACGAACTCAACTACGAAACTCGACCTAACCTTACTTCTTTGCTTCAGACGTCTCATAATTATTTTTGTTGTTTATGCTCTGCTTAGTTTGTGGTACTAATTTGTGTGTGCTTTTTGAAAGATAATTTTGTCAATTCCCAATTTTATTATAAGAATGTGTCTGGTATAGTTTAAGTATGTCTGATTTAGAAAAAAAATGATTATAGATTTATAGAACCCTTAAATACGGGTATTTTATGAGCATAAGATGACAAACCGATGACAGGAACGTCAATGATGGAGCTCGGTGACGTCACCAATATGGATCGATTCGGTTCAACATTCGTGGATTTCCGATTCCCTAGTTATGGCGCAAACTTTACATATTGATTAACCTTGATACGTTCTGGTGTCGGACGAATCAGACAAAAATGACGTCAGTCGGCTCCGATTCGGTTACGAAATTCAAATACACATCTAAAAAAATGATAAAATATGGTTCACACTTAACAATAAGAAGATATTTCACTGTATATCAAAAGATGTGTGATAACTTACCCTCAAATAAAAAAATGGCCGACACTCGGTAAAAACAGTTTCAAAACTCTTAAATTTTTTGACATTAGAATGACACACCGTTAGCAGGAACGTCAATAATGGAGCGCAGTGACGTCTCCAATATCGAAGATCGATTCAGTTCAACGTTCGTGGATTTCCCATTTCCTAGTTACGGTGCAACCTTTACATATCAATTAACCATGAGTAAAACCTCTCTTTAACGGATGAAGTAAATGTCATATTAAACAAAGTTAACCATAACGGATGAAATAACTGATGTTATTTTAAAAGATGCGAAAAATTCTCTATTCACTAGATACAGATTACCAAAATGTATGGTATTTTGTATCAACCACGTCTGTTTATCCCCATAGTAGGCCCTCAAATGCAACGGCTGCATTAATAAGATAGTGGGCTGACAGATGATACCGCTGCGCCGAAAGTCAGACGTCAGAGAGACAATTCAAGATGGCTGACGTCTTGTATTTTGTATCAATTTTTCGGATTATTATCATATTATCAACGTGTGTCGAAACTTATAACAATGATGAAAGAAAAGCCTTATTGCATTATTTTGAATTTATATTGCAGGGTTTGATAATAATCCGAAAAATCAATACAAAACAGATAACAAAGAAAAAGACGTTAGCCATCTTGAATTATTGTGTCATCTGTCAGCCCACTATGTTACTAATGCAGCCGTTGCATTTGGCGGCCTACTATGGGGATTAACAGACGTGGTTGTTACAATTTCTATTATAATCCAATATTTGGAAAATGAAACGACCGTAAAAGCTCAAATAAAATGTTAAGCTTCGTCTATGACAGAAATTGCATTTCGCAGTTTCGGTAAAATAACTGTTTGAAAAGGGTGCTGACAGATAGAAAGGGAACTTTATTGACAGTTCGCGTACATCAAATTATTTCACACCTCAATTCTCTTTCTTACCTTTGGAGTAATCGGCACTTTATCTGGCGGTTTCATCCCGAGACTCAGCTGAGAAAAATTTTTCACAAGACACAACACTGGGGTGTAGGTCGGTAATGATTCAGGTCCCATATCACCAAGTTCGGTTCGTTTCCAACAATAGAAACAAAATAGTTCGTGTCCTTTGGATAAAGTCGTACGAGTGCACTGCAAGCAGAAGTAGTGTTTGCACATGAGAAGTTTCGGACTGAGTTCGCTGTCGTTGAACTTTTGCTTGCAGTATCCACACACCATCAGTTCTTCAAAGTCGGGTAGAACGGGATCCATTTCTGTAAAATATTATCATTTTAGACAAACTTGAATAGATATTATATTTTCAGTTAAGTAGAGCACGAAAACTTGTTTCTCTGCAGAAGAAAAACCTTCCGCTGTTGTCACAGACTATTGATTGCGGCTTGTACTAATTAGAAATGTCTTCTTAATTTTTCCACGAAATCTATTTTTGTCCCATAAAAATTGACGTTCGACTTTGTCGAGGGCAGTTATACTGTTCGACATAATTGTATCAATTAATTTCTGTTCGTAATGAATCTGATTTTTGTATGAAATTGAGAGTTTGCTTTCGACTGAATTTTCTTTCACATTCTCAGACACTTAAATCATCTCAATATACACATTTGTTAAAAATAGTACTTTAATGCGATTTGGAAAAAATAACTGCATATTTATCATTTCGGAAACGGAAATTGTATTCCAGGCAATTGCGTGTGAAAGCTGTTCTAACTAAAATGTCCACTTTTTTTTTCAGAACTTATTGATACAGATTTTCGGATCAAAAATACAAATCAAACCGATGGATGTCCGAAAATGAAGATACACATTGTTTATCACAGTCTAAAGTCTTTAATTTTATCAGAGTGCCTCATAAAGTTCTGATCGATCTACAACATTGGCTTGTGGTATCTTATTCTGTGTTTGGTATCCCAATTTATTCCATGGAGGTTCGTAAATTTTAATGTCCCATGTTATTTAAGCTTCACAGTCATGATTGTCTCTTATTCTTATCTGTATCCGGTTTCGGCTTCCCGACAGCGCGTCTCCAATTTTTGCGGTTTCCAATTTTCGACAAGTAGAATTTAGGCCATGCAAAAATATGCATATTAACACCATCTCATATAGTCATGTACATTTTATCCACAAATTATGTGACCTCTTCCTAACTAGCCTTGTGAAGGGAGATACATTTTCCATAACGTCGGTAAATCAGAGGATAACAAGGGACTCTTCATCTATATTGTATGGCTGCGTAGGACGTTCTATATTCATTAATGCTCTCTTTATTCAGGTCTTTATACAAGCCAAGTTATATATGTATTATTTAGTTTTATACATTCTTTTTGTTTTGGAACAGATTTTCAACTTTCGATACTTCATTGTAGACTTCGAACATTGAACGACTAGAACAAGCATAAATCTCTAACAAAGTAGCCAAAGCTAGTAGACTAAATTTTCGAAATAAAAGTCAGTGAAATCGGTCAACTAAGTAAAAGTAATGCTACTTTGTATAAAAATAAAATCGTTGGCTAGTTTTTACGGAGAGTTAAGGATTTTGACACTTTTCGAACTTCTATTACTCATAGCTCTTTGATTTTTTGTGATATCGCGTTGATTCTAGAGTATGCAGATGCAAGATGTAGGCGTTGGGGAATAAAAATTTGTCGATTTTCGAAAAATTTGTTTTGATAAAAATCATCTGTTCATGCCTGAAATTAGTAGACAACATTTTCTATGAACTTATGCAAAAATCATCCAAATCGGTCAACTAAGTAAAAAGTTACGCCACTTTTTATGATACAAAATTGTTGGTTAATTTTTACGAAGAGTTAGGGATCTTGAAACTTCTATTACTCATAACTCTTGGAATTTTTTGAATATCACGTTAATTTTTTTTTAAAAAAACCTCCCACAACACATTCAATACTTCCAGCGTTGCCAGAGTGCAATAAAAAATAATTTCAGCATTAAACGATAAGAAAGGCTAGATATTCATTGAATATTGTAGAGAAATAAAAATAAACATTAATATGCATTGATTCTAGTGCAACCTCCTCTTTTATACTATTGTCATTAATTCTCGTCAAAAAGAGAGGAGGTAAGATATGTGCCTTGAACTTGTCTCTTTCCATTTATATGTGATCTAACCACCCTTATTCCCTTATACAAGATAGATTGCGCACGTTGTCGAGAGGACGTAATGAGTTACACTTCAGTTAACATAAAACATTGTGGTGTCTGGAATTTCAGCTCAATAATGATTATGTCTTCAAAGTTGTCTCATTCAACTTTTGGATTGTTTTAAACTAGGCTATTATACAAGATAGGCATGTTCACAATAATCACCTACTTCAGCATATGTATTTATGTTGCTTTATCAGACAGTTGAAGTGCTTTTATTTACGTTGACGTAATTTAGATGAAAAGTTAAAATGTATTTTTGTAGAGTTTTTTGGTGTAGAATCCAGTGGTGTAATTAGAGTTTCAGAGTTATAACGGAAACATGTTTTTAAGATACATTTTTTTTATTAGCTTCCATGGCAAGGTGAGGAAGGTCGTTATACTTTTATAAATACATATTTCATCAATCTTTCAACATTTATTCAAATTAAATCGTTCAAACTACACAACTCCATTCCAAAATAGCTCAACGGCATAGAAACTAACGATGTATTATACAGGGTGTTTTCTAATTTTTGAATTCCAAAAATTATAAAAACCAGTGACGTTCCTGGGGACATCTTACCGAATATCTTGGTGAAAAAAATGTACGCCACTGACTTGGTTGTAATTTATTTTTTTTTTCATAAATGAAACAACCAAAAAAGCATTTTTTTTGTCTCTTAGATTTTTTCTGTATCTGGCGTCGTTTTACAAAAACTATTTCAAACTAAACGGGTAATGTATTTCGAAGCAAAGAAAAATACGAAAAAATACCTTGCACAAAAAAAAAATTAAAACAAAGTCAGTGACGGTAGTGGTTCCCAATAAACGATAATTTCAATAATAATTCTAGTTTATAATTTTTTCGATTGTTATTGAGTTAGAAAAAGAGGCATTCCTTCCCATACTCCCTCAAAAAACTAATTCTCAAAATGTTAGCTGCCATTTTTTTTTTCAAAACATCAGCATTTTTGACACAGTAGAATCATTTTCACTTATTCCGGAATCACTAAAACAATAATAATCACTCGAAACAGTAATTCCGAAATTTAAGTTCTATAGGAATTATTTTGTATCTGTCATAGTATTTTCAAATTTTCACCTGGCCTTGAAAATGATTATTAAAAAAAAAAAAATTACCACCGCTTCTAAAACTAGTTCTGGAGTTTTCCAACTCATAAACTTCTGTATAACAACAATTATTATTCCTAGCCAAGGACATCAAGTTGTGAGATAACAAACATTATTTTACCTAAATCCATAGTTTTTTTTTATCGTACTAGGTACCAAAAAAAGGAATTTATCAATCCCAAAGAAAGAGGTAGCTTTAGAAAAAATGGAGCCTAACCAAGTAATTCCGGAATTATTTAAAAATCAGTGAGTAATTCCATGTCTTAGGGAACTGGGAACTACTACTCGAGCAATATTTTACCAGAACCGATTTAATAACATTTTGAAGGTATTATCACCGGTCACAAGGATTAATTCCGGAATTAATAACTCTAAGTAAAAATGTTCCCCAAAAATGAATGGCTTTACAGGTATAACAGCCACAAATTTCAAGTATTTTACTAGTCATTTTTCAGCTTTTTTAATAATTTCAGCGAAATCTGTAGATTTGATGACATTTTGAAGGTATTATCACCGACCACAAGAATTGATTCCGGAATAAATAATAAATATAACTAACAATGTTCCCCAAAAATGAATAGTTCTATTGGTAAGGCTGCCACAAATTTCAAGTATTAGTTTACATTGTTAGCTTTTTCCATAATTAATTTCAGTGAAATTGCTATAATTACCGTCGTTTATGGAAACTAATTCCGGAATTACTAAAAATAATTAAGAGCAGTAGAGGTAATTTCAAGCAACTTTAGTTTCTTGTCCAGTATTACCAATTTTGCGGAATTAGAATTTTCTTTATTCATATCATTTATCAATACCTACCCAGTCGTTTAAATTGTCTGAAATTAGAGGGAAAATATTGTAAAAAAAAAAACTGAAATCCAAAAAAAAAAATTTTGAGAAAGCAAAACTAGATAGGACTGTGAGGAAATATGGAAATTAAAAGAGCAGTGCATTTCGCCCTGTATGTTTGTATGTATATCAGAAACCACATTTCAACTCGCTTCTGGTGCCATTGTGTAGACGTTAACTTTATACGTTAACGTTTACGTGTTGTCTCAACGTTAACTGTCTAACATGTATCTGGTCTGATGAAGCAGAAAATAAACATTTATCCTGGTGGACATACAACGCTTACGTGCAGAGGAAATCGGACTAATTAATTACACCCATTTGCAGGACATTTTTGCTGCTGGAAATGCGTTTTCGTTTGAATTAAGGTTCAGAGTCAACTCCCGAAACTATGATCCCTGAGGATCTTTTTTTTTTGGTTGTTTACCAGCTTTGGCCGTTAGTTGGGAGACGACCTTACTACTAGCACGCTCGTATTGAAAGCCATCAAATTCAGATTTCATTGCTGGAAGATTTCACCAAAAAATATTTTCAGCAGATAACATTTTTCATGTTTATTACTTTGACCTTGACATTACGACCTACGATTCATACAAGAGCAGTCTAACCCACATTGTGTATATTCCATAATTGATGAGTAAAGTCAATGTGTAAAAACGTGAGTACTTACATAGCTATAATTAGTACATTTTATGATATAAGAACAGTCAATATTTCACAATCGATTAATATTTTTGGCGCTGGTCAATAAATTTGATTTAACATACATATGTGTGTTGTTTGTTATATTGATGAATATTCATTAAGAATATGGAATGTGACAGTAATGGAGGGAAATCATAACAAACGCAAGGATTAAAAAATCGATAAAATTCAAGTTACAGAATTCAATATAACTTCTGAATAATTCAAAACAAAAAATGTGTTCCACATCCAAATATTTTCGTATTGATTCAATTTTTTCCCATATAATATCCACATACGGTGAACCGATTTCAAGGTCTCACGAATAAATTGGCGTAACAAGGCATATTGTTGTTATCTACTATTTTCACGTTTACTGTTACAATCGAGCTTTGAAAAATTTCTGTTTATTGCAATAATTTCGATGTTACTGTACTGGCGCTGATAAACTCCCATGAAACGGATGTGTACTTCTGATAAGAAGGGCGTTATCGGAACAACAAGTGTCGAATGTTTGTTATATCTGTGTCTGTAACCTGTAACAGAAGTATAATAATGAAATTGATTTCATAACTCATTTATAATGGAAATTATGTACGTATTATTAGAATCGATTCTAAAAATCGATTTGAAAATATCCACGGATTATTCAAGTTTTAGGCACCTAGCTTATATTCCTTTGTTAGCAGTGTTTACAGAATTCCATTCTATAACTATAGGAGTTTTATTCAAAATTTTCCAAGAAGTTAATGTACAATAGTTTATCGACAATAAATTCAAATTGTTAAATAATGATTTACTGCGATGTATACTGACCTAAAAACGCAATACACACATGTTTGTGACTTATCGATTTTATTTGATTGGTTCGATCAGCAACAATATAGGAATAAAACACATAATTGATCAAAAATATCGGCAAAGTCTCGTTGGGCGATGCGTTATTCACACTTGTGAAAATATTTACATTGATCCACTTGTAAAAATTTATTTTTGCTCCCATTAAATTTGGTATAAAATGAAGGTCAAACGATTTTTCAGTTAACAGATTGTCCTGGAATAGTTTCAAATGATTTAAATAACAACGTTGAAGGATGTTAGACCGCAAAAAGGTATTGTAAGATTCATGATATAATTTTCCTCCAGGTGTAAATCTTTTTATTTTAATGAATTCTCTTGATATGTTGTGCAGACAAATAAAAGAAAAAGTATTAAAAACGTTGTCCATGTTGAACAAGAAAGCACGATTAAAGATAGTAGAATAATAAAAAACCATAAGTGAAGATTCTTGAACTAAAAAAAAAGAAAAGGTAAATGAAGCTGATAAATATAAAAAAGGCAAATAATAGTAAAGGTGAAAAGGACTCAAACATTATTTCTTCAAACTTCTTATAAGTATCAATCTTGAGTTTCCCATGAACGAGTGGTATCAATTAGCAAACAACTCGAAAATATAAATTCCAAAATTGACATTGAAAAAAGGAACACCAATCAATTTTTTGTACGTACATAGAACATAGAGACACATCTTGAAAATGAAGAAAACTAGATTTTTTAAATCAAATTGATTTTAAAATTGAGTGAAAACGATAAAAATAATGTTGCAAATCACCAAAAATCACGACAAAAATGTACAGGGTTATTGATTATAAATGCCCCCCCCCTCTAACTTTTTATTTTGACGGTTTAGAAAAAGGTGTCCCAAATAAAAGTTTCATGGTTGAAAATGAACTTTTTAAATAACCTGTTTTCACATATACAGGGTGCTCCAAAAAGTCTGGGCGAGGTCCAACTTTCTTATGTCAAATTGATACCCTATTTTTTCATTTGATATTTGGATTCTCCTTTTAACTCTAAACATTTTCTATGTAGCATATCCTATACCTAAGTTTCATGTATAAAAAGATATTTGATATTTATTAATTGAATAATAATAATTTATTGTTGTGAAAATGTCAAATAAATCTATGATTTCGAATTATTGACGCTCTTATTGACGAAAATGTCACGTCATTAAGTACTTTAAAAGTGTAAAAGTATCAAAGTATAAATAATTCTGAATTTGATTCAAAAGATTTTTTTTTATATAAGACGTTTTTTTATTTTTTGTTCATTTTTTGGGTATCAATTTAAAATCAGAGAAGTTTTGGTATATCCTACACACACAATTACGTCAATACTTCGAAACCATAGATATATTTCACTTTTTTATAACAATGAATTAGTATTATTCAATTTATAAAATATCAAATATCTTTATGTACATCAAACTTAGGTACAGGATATGCTTCATAGAAAATGATTAAAATTTGAAGGAGAATCCAAACATCAAATAAAAAAATAGGGTATCAATTTGAAATAAGAACGTTAGACCTCGCCCAGACTTTTTGGAACACCCTGTATATGTGAAAACAGGTTTTTTTGAAAATTTAATTTTCAACCATGAAACTTTCATTTGGAACACTTTTTTCTAAAACGTCAGATTAAAAAGTTAGATTGAGGGGGCATTATTTATAATCAATAACCCTGTGCAAAACCTCCACATGTAGATAAGAACTAAGACCCGAGATAAAATTAAAACAAAATCTGATAAAAAACATGGTCCAAAGCTAGGTTCGAAGTACGAAATACTCAAAGAAAAAAAAAATTGTAAATAACTCAAACTCTGATGAAAAGTTGTGATAAGGAATGTGAAGGTTTTAAGCTACAGTTTAAATCATAATTCACCAAAATTGGTCAAGGGGTTTTCGAGTGTTATAAATTTAAAAATCAGCAATTTTCAGGGAATTTAATTTGATGTCATAACGGCATTATTCTCAAAATCTAATGATTTTCACTTGAAAGTTATAATAAGAAAAATGGAAGAGAATACTTTAAGCTACAATTTAAACAAAAACTCACCAAAATCAGTCTAATGGCTTTCGAGTAATATCAATTCAAAAATCAGAAAATTTTAGGGAAATTAATTTGATGTCATGACGGCATTATTTGGTTTGTAACTCACAACCCCGGAAAAATGGAAAAGGAAGCATCAAGCTACAGAAAGTAAAATTCACTAAAATCGATGAAGTGGCTTTCGAAAAAAATCAATTCAAAAATCAGCAATTTTAAGGAAATGATGTCATTACGGCAAATAGATCTTTTAAGACAAAATAATGAACTTCAATAATTGAACAAAAAAAAAATTGAAAATCATAAAAAATCACAAAAATAAATTGACAAAACCTCCACACTTAAAATAGATCCAAGACACAAGACCCAATGGAAAAAGAACTAAAAAAGAAAATAATCAACACCAATTGACAAACAAAATGTTCAAAATCAGAAAAACCTCCAAAAACTGAAAAAGTCGATTAAAACATTATCCATAGTAAGAAAAAACAAAAACATACACAACAAAAGATAGTACATAGAGAAAAAAAACAGTACCTAAACAATTTCATAAAACTAATAAGATTTTATTCATATCAAGTTGTGTTGAGCTCACTTTTATGATTTCCTTTTATTGTGGTTTTTGAGCTCTTGAAAATGTTTGTTTTTTTCTATTCTATTGTTTTCCGTTATTGCTTCAAACTGAAATTTCTTTAAGAAAACAAAAGGATTTGATCATATGCAATATCTGCATTTTTTCAGAAATCTTCACTTAAAGTTCCATCTCTATATTCAAATTCTTCTCTACGTCATTTCCATAAACCGAAATTTTAAGTTGCGTTAAAAATCCATATTTCAATAGAAGTTGAATGAATATTCAACGTTATGCATATAAAACCTGGAATTGGAATTTATTATATTATATGGAATATTTACATTTTAATAAAAACAAAAAAAAATAGTAAAAACTCAGTGGCATACTCTTTTTTCATGATTTTTCCATATCAGCTTTGTTATTCATTAAAACTATTTGATATTAAATATTTTAGGTGGGATGCAAAAAGAAAACAATATTGAACATTTTCATTTTTGGGTTTAACGAAGTAAACACTCAACAATCAATTTATAAGTTCATTATAATAGATTACAACTATTGATATTAGATAACGACCTTTTCCAACTTCAATCTGTTTCTATTTTCCTTAATCTTGTCCTAAGTGGGAAATTTAACATTTTTGCCGGAGGGCGAGGCAACAAACTCATCATCTTCAACGCTCCGGCAATTATTCTATTTCCACGAATTTTCGCCTGCTCTCGACGATTTGGTGCTTTTCTTCGCTTTTTGTTGCACCGGGAGGAAATTATTACGTTAATTCCTGCGAAGTGGCAATTACAAATGCCGACAAACGAGGAAATGCCGTCCTGAATCGAATGGCTTGGGAGAAATCGATGGTGAACTCTAATATTGAGTAAAATTGAAAATTCAAGACATTATTTATTGTCATGTGATTTTGACATTTATGATCAAAGCAAAAAAAAATACGCTGGCCACTGGGATAAAAATTTCACCAGCTAGTGACGATTAACCGGCTAAAAAGTATCATTTGTTGGTTATTTCATTGTGCTCATAACTTGATTCAAGCTTTAACAATTTTATTCCAAGCAGAAAATTAAAGCCTCAATTTGCTATACCAGTTGCTTTTGGAAAATCGATTTTCCAGCCTGGAGTTACGCAACAAGTGGGTATACGTTGGATTTTCTTTTGCCTCTTTCATTCTATTACCGGAGCGTTCCTAAATATGGATTTGTTCGCTCAGGTCGAGGAAAATAAGTTTTTCCGGGGTTGTAACGTGTAATGGAAAAGAAGTTTATGACATTTTCCAAACTTGATTATGGTTGGGTTGGTTTATTTTCTGGCTAATTTGGTAAAATGCGATTGTAATCACTTACCTGGCTTATCCACTTTGACGATGTGTAAATTTTATGTAAGATAATAAGCACTTATTTGATGATACAAGGGCAATAATAATTTTAATTAGGTTGTGAGATGATTACCATAAGGGCATATTATGGCGGGGACCTGTTTTTGAGATTTTCATTCCAATGTCATGTGTATGATCACTTGAGAATTACATTCCTTATCAATTCAGCCTTATCATTTATTTTGTTCAATACATAGTTATGCAATGTTATATGTTGTAATCCTGTATATTATGTGTCTTTATTAATTGAATTCAAATAGTAGAGTAGCGCAACAGCTCCAATCGATATGCGAATCGGATTGGCGCCAAAATGAGCTTTCAAACAGGTAGGATCCGTCGAACAAGTGCGCTTAATGTATATGTATTCAACATGTAAATGTTGGATTAAAATCCTTACCGTTTTTTAAACTATACGATGTGTAACACAGCCTTTGGTGTAGTTTCCGATTGAAATTGAAAACGACGATTTTTATTTGGTCGATTAGATATAATAGAACTGAAACAGGTTTGTTGATTTGTACTTGATTTGCGGTCCGATTGAACGAATGTACAGTTCGTCGTGTACATTACATAATAATTTGTTTAATGCCGACGGTCTCGGCATTTGTGTACGAAAAACTTAAAATTAATAACGGTGGCCGCTACGCGATGTGCCACATCATGTTAACGACTGGTCCGTCGTCGTAAATGTAAAGAGCGAACGAGGTTTTACAGTTAAGTTAGCGGCGGGTGCGCCGTCAGATTATCGGCGTGCGTCGCTCACTTCATGGTGAAGGTTCGCGCCGATACTTTTCCTGCGGGTGACTTTTCCCACAAACACGGGACAAAAATCAATAAGCTAGCAGGACTGCTTGGAATGGCTTTTTCTTCTTTTGTTGCTATTATTATGGGCTCAAATTTCGTTCAGCTGAATCTGCTCATGTTAGACATGTTTGTTTAATTTGCAAGCCTCTACTAAAGGAAATGTGCAAAATATTTTTCGCGGAAATCCATTTACATTTTTTCGACATTCATTTGAAAATATAGTCGGTGACATGAACCAAGAAATCTCATTTTTCCTCAAAGAAACCACCAAAAAGGCCTCAATAAAATAATACAAGAAATCCGCAATCACTCGATGAATCTTGACATTAGCAAACGTTAATTTGACCGGACTATCAATCTTATCACGTGGTATGCCGTTGAATAAAATACAGTCCGTCACGTGGTCACTTACAAATTGTTAGTCCGGTGAATTTGAACGATTTGGATTTTATTTATTATGTTGAATTCGTTCATGTGTTTACGGAGAAAAGAAAATTATTATGTTTCTTCTTCCAATGATTTTAATGGTAATATGTGGCTTGTAGGCCAACTTTATCGAGATCCATTTAAGCTTTATTGAGTGATTGAATTTTAAGATTATATTTTAAAAATGACAAAAATGTCAAAATATTCAATCAACTATCATCATCATGAAATCGGGTTTTTTACCCTCAATAAATTTCTGAATAAAAAGTGGCATACTTGAATTTTCAAATATCAACTTTGAAGGAATGTCCTGATTCAAGTATTAGAGATATAAACTTATAGTTTTGAGGAGTTATGCTTGATAAAATCCTTTATAATAGAAAAATTCCGGTTTGAGTTTACACTCCCAAAACTCCCTCAATAAATGCTTGAATATAAATTGGCATATTTTGAATTTTCAAATATCAACTTTGGAAAGGTATCCCGATTCAACTATTAGAGATATCAACTTCAAATTTTGCGAAGTTATTCTTGTCATAGTCCTTTATAACATGAAAAAATCGGTTTTAGTTACCACCCTCAAAACTCCCTTAATAAAAAGTGGCATAATATTTTGAATTTTCAAATAGCAACTTTGTAGGGGTATCCCGACTCATATAACGTGTTCTACAGGGTGTAAATAAATAAGTGCGACAAAACTCTAGGGATGTTTCTTAAGTTAGTTCTAAGAAAAAAACTTTATATGAACGTATGTTCAGTGTACCAGTGTGGTTCGTGCGGGGCTTGAACTAAATATTTTAAAAGAAAATCTGGAAATTATTTGTTTGTTTAAATTTATTTTGTGTTAATTGTTTATGTTCAAATGTGACATTAATTTTTGTTTTGTACTTTTTGTAAAATCTTTTGAACTGACAGACAATTGACTAATCACTGTCAGTAGATAATTGACAGGCTTATACAGAGTTTCATAGATATTATAAAAAAACATGTTTTTTTTTTAAATCTTTACCACCTTGTATCGCACTTATACAGGGTGTTTCAGAATAACATGCTAATAATAAAGGGGGTGATTCTTGGGCTCATTTTAAGAAAAAAAATTCATATGAACGTATGTCCTAAACGCCTTAACTTTTTTCCCAAAAAATATGCAAACCAAAACCCGCATGGAGGGCACTGGTCAGAATAATTAAATTGTTGGTGCATCAAAGAATGAGTATCAATGCCTAAAATACATGACTCAAATTTCATAAAGATATCTACAGTAATGACAAAGTTATTGTAAAAAAAGTATCTATTTTTTAAAACTTTGACACCCTGTATCTCAAAAGTTAAGGCGTTTAGGACATACGTTCATATGAATTTTTTTTCTTAAAATGAGCCCAAGAATCACCCCCTTTATTATTAGCATGTTATTCTGAAACACCCTGTATATTTACACCTTGTATAAAAGGTATTATGCAAAATTCAAAAATGAGAAACCCCATTAGTCCTGTGAGACTACATAAGACTTATGGGGTTTCTCAAATGACTGTTTCAATTTAGGATGTCCTATTTGAAATAAGAAAGTTACAAAATATTCGATTTTTCAACATTTTAAAGCTTCCTAAAACTTCAAAACACTTTAAGTTTTAAACAAATTGACCTTATTCAATGAAAATTGGGTCATTGAAAACAATTTAATCTACTTTCTTCATGAATGTTTGTGTTTTCTTGTTTTAGCATTTCTTTTTTTATTCGAATTTTCCCATTTTTAAATTCTACATAGGGTGAAATCTGCAGCTTTATTTCTACAAGAAAACAATAGAAAGTTACATATTTTGCGAACAAAATGGCACAGATTTCATCTCGATATCTCAAAAAATAAAAAAATTATGAGCCTTGGCATTTGCAAAAACCTGGATATATTTTCAAAATCTCATACTTTTTCTTGAACATGATAATACACGATTTTTACAACTTTACAAAAATTCCATAACTTTTGAACGGCTTGACCGATTTTCATAAATTTTACGTCATTTTGTAGGAAATTTCCTCCTGAAGATTGCTACGTATTGTAGCCGCAACATCTAATTCATTTTGTTTACGTATTATTAGGATAAAATGAACACAATACATTGAAGATAAAAAAGTATAATATGTAATAATTGATTCGTTTGGTTGCTGTTTTATTACATTTTACTCGAGAATTTACTTCAACTTTTTTACACTACTATGAATGTATTATTATAGCTATACAGTGTGTCCAGAATAAAATGATGTACATGGCACTCTATGGGGATATTGGAAACGGTAAGAGATACGACGTTGCTTAAATAAGAGAAAAGTAGCGTCTTTGTATGCCCAAAAATATTTCACCTTTGTCTTATTTGGAATCGATACCGTAATGTAAATACAGGGTGAAAAAGCAAAGGCACATTTTCAAAGAACCACAATATTTTGCTTATTATAAAAGCTAAAACTTTTAAATTTTCAGGATAATGGATAAGAGGATACGACGATTCTATAAACGGCATCAAAAAAGTTTAGGCCTCCTATGTTGCGCCCAGTCAAAGTCAAGTCTGTTTTTTTTATGAAAGTCATGTTATTGGAAAGCATTTTTGATAAGGATTTTGGAAATTAGAAAAACCAATATGGCGCCCATAAGAAAAACAAAAGTTGACTTCGGCCGGAAGCAACATAGTGGGCCTACAATTTTTTCGACACAATTTTCAAAATCACCGTATCTTCTTACCCAGATCCAGAAATTTTCAATACCTCATCTTTTATAATAACCGAAATATTGTGCTATTTAAAAAATGGCCATTTTTCTTTTTCACCCTGTATCTCCATTACGGTATCGAATCAAAACAAACCAAAGTGAGATTATTCTTGGGCACGCAAATACGCAACTTTTCTTCCATTTAACCGATACTGTATCTCCTGTAGTTTCCGATATCCCCACGTACATCATTTTATTCTGGACACACTGTATGTTGGAGAATGAAATATCTGTGGAGGTGGCAACAATTCAAAAGATTCGATTTTTCGACATTTTCTAGCACTGAGTATATTATTATTATTAGATTACTTGTCCACACCTTCCAACAAAGTTCGTTTATTTCCATTTTACGGCATCGGATATTTGTCCGAAACACTCACCCACAAACCACTGTCTATTGCGTCTCATTGATTTCATTCAAAATCAATTACAGCAAGTTATCGGTGGCGACATCTGACGTGATTATGCCATTGTTTGGAAAAATCGCATCATAAACAGCGTTGTGGTAAAGACGGAGCCCTCCTTTTTTTTTATTATACGGTGGAAGTTGTTTGCTCGACTGATTGTAAGTCTTGTGTAATATGGGTGAATTGAGTAGCGTTTGGCGGGTAATGGACGGTTATATTGAATTATAGTCTATATATTTCCTTAAAGTATAGAAACATGGAACGTTATTATGCTAAAAGGGATAGTTTGTGCATGTCCGATAACCAAATAATCAATTTTGACACGACATGTATAGCGAGAATTTTGGAAATATTTCATTTTGGTGTCAAAAAATGAGTTAATTAGACAATAAGATATCAAAACAGTTTATCCATCAAGTACTTCACATGGCAATTTTGTAGACAGATGAAAAAAATTAAAATTCATATTTTACAACGAAAATTCGAAAACAAATTGAATGTAAATCAAGCAATATCGTCAAAGAAAATAAAGTTGACACAATATGGCAACTCAATGGGGAGTTTTTGAACCTCTTATTAATTTCAACGTTATTAACGTATCCCGCTATACTAAGCATGCGCAGAAATCAAAACTTTAATAACGGAGAGGACACAAAACAGAGATTTTGAAAATTTAACGTTTGACGTTGTGTCATCACCATGTCATCTGTCATCATAGTGATCAGATTTGTTGTGTTTTTGGTTTTTGATGTTTTGATTTTGATTTTCTGATATTTTCGCCAAATTCCTAGCAGAGCAGCACGAATTATGAAATAAAACTGAAGATAGATAATATGAAGATTCAGACTACCAAATGTAAGGTTTACATCTTATTTCACGTCCGCTTGGCAAACATGAATCATAATAATATGCTACCATCTACATTGAATTTGAGTTCAAAGTTACTTTCACGCCAAATTCAATGTGGATGGTAGTACATAATTCCCGTTTGACCAGCGGAAATCTGTCACTTCCACTTCGAAGTTAAATTAAATGTAACTCAAGCAAACTATCATGGGCAAAACACCGACTGGAATGATAAACAGCTGATCTCCATCAACATCAATTACACTGTTGCCAAGCTGTAAAACATAGGATCAGTTTCTGTTGGATATTTAATAAAAAGACAAGAATCTTACAATTCCAGTGTAACTGTAGTCATTTTTAACAATTCAAATTGTACTTTGTATGTTTCACGATTTCTATGTAATAATTAAATAATACTGTATATCAATATGACAACATGAGAAAATAACCGACGGTTATTAAGCGAACGTTAAGGCTCCGTAGATAACGTAACACGTTATCGGTTAATAACCGATTCGGTTATTTCCAGACATCTGCGCAAGCTCAGAATAACCGGCAACGTTAATAACGGGTCAAATAAGAGCTTCAAAAACTCCCTATTGTCCTGGCTTTGTTTACGTTAGTTGATTGTTTATCCGTTGGTCTTTTAGGTTATGAAAACAATGACTACTTACCTGTTAAAAGAATGGCTTGAATCACCTCTTTTCCGTGACACCCTACAAACCACACCAATTCCAATCATTTTTTTTGTCTGGTTTATTTATCGTCGGTCATTTCTGCGACCATCAGGGCTAATCACCTACGCCAGGGAATTTGCCGTTTAGGGTTCTTTAACGCACCTCTTAAAACCAGATTCCAAATTTCAAGGTCTGCGTTGGTCGGCCCGGGATTCGATCCTAAGACCAGGTGCTTGAGTAGTCGATGCACTAACCACTGCGCCACACCGCCTTTTACATCTATTTTTCAAACATAAATTCACTTGAACGTTCACTATAAGTTCAAAGATGTTTCAATGTGAACAGAGCACCCTTGATACTCGCTTCAGTGCGGCGTTGCCGGACTCCAATATGAGTCGAATTACTCGAATTAAATCTTAAATACTTTTTCAATGATGATTCGTACGTTCGTACGTCCAATTTTATCATTTAAACCACTATACAAAATAGAGACAACAGGTTAAGTGAATTCCCAAAAAAAAGGACAAGAATGGCAGTGAAGATCCTTGATTAGGTAACTAAATCCACAATTTGGATGTGAAGAAGGATAGTTTAGATAACATTTTGATGAAATTAATGTACGTCGGTATTCCTTTATTAAGCAGAACATTTCAAAGGATATGGATTGTGTCTGGAAAGAGCACTTTACTTAAAAGCGATGACATTGTTTGTTTGCGGAAAAATACTTGAAAATTATAAGTTCTAGTACCTTGGAGAGCTGAGGAAACATTTTTATCTTGATGAGATGTGGATAATGATGGTTGTGGCAAAATCAAAATTTCACCAGTGTCAAGCTTTCATTGACCGTACTTCTTACCTAGGATTCGGACATATTTCGCTTCACGTTTTTGCTCAGTGACCTGCGTATTTTTCTTCCTTCCTTCAAAACTATCAAATAAGATTTTAATTTTTTTTTCATATCCCACCTCGATGACAGCAGCAGAAGTAGACAGTAAAAGTCCTATTTTTGAATAGTTCGAAATTACTGAATATTTTGCTGATTGATGAGTCACGTACTGACTTATACGACAATTTGATTTGCTTGGAAGTATGTTATTTGGAGTCAATGTTATCTATTTTCTACTACATAACTTCACTTCAAGTTGGAACAAATGTTATTCAATAAGATGAAGTCATAAACACTTTAATTAAAATGTAATGCAGTCAACAACAATGTCGATTTGACAATAATTTATGTAATCGACGTGTTAGCATGATCTAGTGTGTCAGACCATTTATTTATGTATTTATACAAAAACAACACGAATACTTTGTATCATTCTATGTATAAACTGTGGCACTATTGCCAAATAAATAGCAAGAAAAAAAATTGTTGAATGTAACTCTATCAGCAAATATTTTATTCACAAATCAACGTGGAACTATTATTTTTATTCTCATTTATGCGTGGTGCGTAACGCAATCAATTTTTTTTTAGTTCATCCAAATAACGCCGCAACCATCCTAATTAAGAGATAAAAAAATTATTATACGTAGGCAGATTGAATTGTTTGTGATATAATAACAAAAAAAATTATCAATCTTGATTATTCTTGATAGCTGGAAAACCAAAACCAACTTTATTTGATGTAACGCAATAATAATTCCAAAATCATTTATATTTTTCTTATTGGAGTTCGAAGACGTAATTTTCTCAGAAACAACATTGCGGTATTTTATTTTATTAATAAAATTCGCAAAAAACTAGGTAGGTTTTCTTGCTTAAAACAACCGACTCAAAAAGATGTTTATTTATTGTTCTTCAGATAAACGGTTTATGTTTCATTAAAAGCTTTAGATAGTGAGGCAACTTCATACAAAATGACATTACATGTATCAATCATCTTTATCAACCTTGATTTTTTTTCTTTATCCATTAATTTTCAACTGTTATAACAAACCCGCAAATTTTATCACTCATAATCTCCCTAGAGCTCGAATTATTTCCGGAAATTTTGTCGAGTTGCGAATTTTCTTGAAAAATCCGCAACGAGAACAAATTTCCGGATTTTTAATTCGAGCTCGCGGGAGATTCGGCAAGAAAATTTCATGCCAAAACTGATCATTGGAAAAAACATAACCCAGGACTCACCTCGCATTTAGTGGAAGAAATCAACGGCTCCTTACTCTACTCGCCATTGAGGAAGAAAGAAGGGAATCAGGATTTTAGAAAACATTTGGAAGTTATAACCAATCTTGTCCATAATTGATAACATTGCAACTTTGTATTGGAAGTTGAAAATAAATCATTTATCAAAAATATTTGTCATTGTTTTTAACAGCTGTCAAGCACTCGCGGCTGGATGTAGCTCCCATGCACCAACCACAGTGTTGCTGTTTGCCTTATCTCTGTCTGTGAAAGTTGGGTTGGGTTGGGATTGTTAGGGAGAGTGGTGACGGCAACACTGTAATCATATGGGAGCTACATCCAGATGCAAAGCCAGGGAGATTTCCACTTAATAATCTTTCAGTCACGTGATTATGCGCAGGGTGATTTCCGATAAAATAGGTCGTTGCCATAGCAACATAATAAAATGCAAGCCTATGATTGGTTAGAATTGACTGGTAGGAAATTTTCGACAAAAAATTCAATTGATTCCAGTGAAACCACGTCAATAAAAGTTATAATTACATAATGGAATTGTTTTTCTTTGCAGGAAAAAGACTCATACGGCAATGAAGTATCAAGATTAGCTAGACCGCTGCCAGTCGAATATCTTTTGGTTGATGTTCCAGCTTCTACACCAAACACTCCAACTTATACTTTCAATCCAGATGCTTCCAAACAGCCTTTTCCTGTTGAAAATCGATTTGTTGATGATCACATACAGGTATGTATTTTTTCCGCTAGGCCAACGAGAAAGACATGTCATGGCGCTAACGCGACATTAAATAGTCATGTGACCGACTTGGTCCGATTATTATTGTATAACTTTGGTTTGGTTGTGTATAAAAAGTATAAATATGATTTCTTGCAATCTTTTTTCTTGCTAGATGCAAGTGTAATCGTTTGGGTTATTTTTCGAATGAATAGAATAAAAACTCACCTCCACTACACAATATATGGACATTCACTCGGACTAAAATGGTCACGTGATTTTCTAGCGACATGGCCTGTTTTTCTCCAAGTCCAAACTACATTTTCATTACCTCACTCCATTTTACAAACTAAATTCGGACACAAAAATGTAAAATAAGCACTCTAAAATTGCGCGAATGTGTGTATCGACGACAATGACAAATATTTGTCCGCTTTGACTGTTACACCGAAAAGCAAATATTTGCTCTTTGCCGCATGTGGCTTATTATTGATCATTTTTGTTCTCATTAACAGGATTTCAACGCATTGGCCACCTATTTACAACAATTTGCCTTTGATGAGTTCTATGAAGCTATAGCAGATTTCCATCTGTTGATATACATTGCTACAATGGATATGTTGCCTATGAGAGATTCTTTGGGACCTTTGCTAGAAGCATTGAAGAATAAAGATAAAGAAGCTGCAAGAGAATGGTCCAGATCGGAGCAATGGGCCACATTGGAACAGTTGATTGCTGCTAGTTCTCCGCCACCTTCAAGGTAGGTTTTTACAACGAAAACGTCCATCTGTAGGGGGCTTGAGATAGCACGTTCTGCATCTTTTTATCTCTGAAAATTTCTTCCTAATTCAAAATATTTGATTTTTCGACATTTTTGAAGGAATTGCCTCTTCATCAGTTTTTGTGATTTCTTGTCTTGATTTTTTTTTCGAATTTTTCAAGTTTTGAGTTCTACATAGGGTCAAATTTGCAGCTCAATTACTGTAAGAAGGAATTTGTTTTGACAAATGAAAAAAACGATTGAAAGTTACATGTTTTGCGAATGAAATGGCGCAGATTTCATCTCGATATCTCAAACAATAAAAAAGTTATGAGCTTTGGTTGGTGCAAAAACTAGAAAAAAAATTAAAATCTCATACTTTTTCTTGAACATGATAATATACAATTTTTGAAACTTTACAAAAATTCCATAACTATTTGAACGGCTGGACCGATTTTGACAAATTTTGCGTCATTTTGTAGAGAATTTCTTCAAACTTCTTCGTGATTTTTACGTAATTCAAATTATTCGATTTTACGACATTTTAAAACGGTAAACTTTTGAACCAATTGAATGAAAATGGCGCCATTTCGAAGACAATTTGATCTAGTCTCTTCATGAATGTATGTTTTCTTGTATTGTCATTTTTTTCTTCGAATTTTTCAAGTTTTGAATTCCACATAGGGTCATTCATATAGAAACGAATTTCGCAAACCAATCTAGATAATGTCGCTCGGCACAACTCAAAAATTGTCAATATTGAGATATCAGTATTATCACACACAGTGGGGTATCTTTTGTTTTCCAGAAAAAACGACGCATCCATATTTATAGTAGTTTTTGAAAGATGGCGCTAGGGCTTTTCGACACTAGACTATGTATATTTTTTCATAAATATTGGCATGTTTTGTGTTGATCCGTTATGTATCTATTTTTGTTCGTCAATATAGACACAACTCTAAACATACCTTAACATTTACCTTCAAAAAATAAAGCAAACAAATCAAATTATTGTGATAACTAACTTTATCACTGGAAGTCAATTTGTAAATTTGGTAGATTCTTCTCCTTTAACACATTGCGTACCGCGTGTATATTGGGTAAGTTTTCCACGTGCCACAATGTAATACAATGTTTCATTTAAAATCTATATTTTTAAAAGAGCTTGTCCTGACTGCGTCATCAACGCCGAGTCAAAACTATTATAGATAGAGCCATGAAATGTTGAAGATATGTTCTGCTAAATATTTCTAGGTGTGCTAAGAAAGGATTTTGCAAGATTTTATCCCTAAGAGGGTGAAAAGGGTGGGGGTAGAAAGATGAAAAATTATGTATTTTTGGTCACATCGACTTGAAACTTCATAATAATAATCTTGAATGAAATCAATGAAATACGTGTTTCGTCGTTTTCCAAAATTCAGCCATGGGGTAAACGGGGTGGGGGTGTGATAAATAATCTATCATCAACGCCGAACCAAAACTATTATAGATAGAGCCATGAGATTTTGAAGAGATGTACTGCTAAATATTTCTAGGTGTGCTAAGAGAGGATCTTGCGAAATTTCACTCCTAAGGGGGTGAAAAGGGTGGGGGTAGGAAAAATCATATATTGATGAAAAATTATGTGTTTTTGGTCACATCAACTTGAAAAACTTGATTGAACACATGTCTCGTTATTTTTTGAAATTCAACCCCTAAGGGGGTCAAAGTCGGGCTCAAAGAAGATGAGGTGAGAAAAATCATTAATTGATAAAAGATTATGTATTTTTGGTAACATCATCCTGAAACATCGTATAAATAATCTCAAATCAAATTAATTGGATACATGTTACGTTATTTTGCGAAATTCAGTCCCTAAGGGGGTCAAATTCGGACTCAAAGGGTGGTAAAAAGAATCGTTAATTGATGAAAGATTATGTATTATTGTTAACATCATGTTGAAATTAAACATATGTATCGTTGTTTTTTAAAATTCAACCCTTATGGGGGACAAAGTCGGGCTCAAATAATCTTGTTTGAAATTAATGAAGCACGTGTTTCGTTTTTTTTTTCAAATTCAAATCTTATCTAAGGGGGCGAAAGCAGTGGGTGGCTAAAATCCGAGCAAAAATCATAAAATAAATGAAAAGTTGTGTATTATATTTTTGATCACGTCAACTTTAAATTTATAATCTCAATTTAAAGTGTTTGAAATTTTATATGACACCAGCAGTAGCCGGCTTCGCCCGCAATGATCATCATAGTGAAGTTTCAAGTCGATGTGACAAAAAATATATAATTTTTCATCAATATAATATGATTATTCACACCCCCACCCCCACCCTCAAAGTAGGCGGAGGGTTTTGAAATTTTGAATTCTCACTCTATTTTTCAATAAGACCAACTTTCTCCAATAACTTTTTGTCGGAACTCTTTTACTCGTGAGAAAAATAGCGTTTGAGTTTATTTTCAGGACACTTGATTTTTTGGGACTAAAATTATTACACAAATTGGTTTCCATCCAAGCAGGGCTGAACCCCGCGACAAGAGCAAATACGAAAGGCTTCAACCACATATAGAAAGAAAAATCTTGTAGTACATCATGCAGCTGCAGCTGAGTACCAGCAAAGCCATCTTGAGGATTATAGATCAAATGAAACACGGGTTTCATTGATTTCATGCAAGATTATTAATATGAAGTTTGAAGTCGATGTGACCAAAAATACAATTTTTTATTGATTTAATTAAAATTGCTGTCGAAGCGGGCGTAGCCGTGGCGGGTACAGCTAGTCCTCAATAAAAATATTAAAAATCCGAATTTGCCCAAACCAAGTATACCGAAATGTTCCCCACAGGCCACAGTTTAAAATCCCATAAGAAAATACATGTATCGTTAGTCGCCGATAAATGACGCGGCCTGGTATGAACAGTGTGTGTCAGTTACATATGCCTGACGCGGCTTGAACAAAAACATTACCCAGATTAGGGTAGTGTCTGGAGTTGCATCAGTGTGAGTGGTGCCAGCTGCCTTACTGATGAGTCCAATTACGGGACGAAACCGGTATAAGGAGGGCACTACTCACATGGATGTAACTCTAGACATTTATTACGGTTCTGTACCAACCTTTCCGTTTAACATCGGATAACCGTAAAACAATGTCTCTTTAAAAACATTAGTGTCAGGCATATAAAACTGACGTGGTATCGTAAACTGCGGCATATCTACTTTTGAAAAAAAAAAGAATAATAGAAGGCGAAGAATTAGGACCGTTGTTGAAATTTCGAAGTCTACAGAAAAAAACAACATACAGTCTGTTCATGGCTTTCCTGCGGTCACGTCACAGTATGTGACTATAAAAATTACCAAATCTCTTTAGACTTTTAGAATGTGTTTAAGAAGCTTTGACACGATTGTAGTCAGTAATTTTGAAAGTTTTGCCCTTTTTAATGCGAATAGAGTTCAACAAGGAATAAGCTTTTGCCATTGTTAACAGGCTTCAGTGACTGACGTATAAAATTCATTCTTGTAATAAAGACAAAAACTATAAATAAATGTAGTTTTTCGGTTTTCTCTTGAATATCCGGGACCATCTTGGGAT
This sequence comes from Orchestes rusci, assembly GCA_958502075.1. Classification (NCBI taxonomy): domain Eukaryota; kingdom Metazoa; phylum Arthropoda; class Insecta; order Coleoptera; family Curculionidae; genus Orchestes; species Orchestes rusci. Next base: position 2,446,403 of record OY293309.1, read on the forward strand.
GGGGATGGTGTGGGCTTCACTTCTTCTCTGGTTGATGTGTTCTGCGCTGCGAGGCTGTGGGATGGTGACTATGAGAAAATGCCACTCACTCCGGAGTGCTGGGGAAGCGGTGCATGGAAGTTAAAAAGTGACGTTCAATGTCATCACGACAAGTTAATACGCTGTCATGTGGCATTCTACGTACCGCCATCTTCTCGAGATTTACCGGACTCCCAGGCACATCAGCGCCTCTCCGTGGATCAAAGCTTTCACTTAGGCCCCGCCCTCTATTCACGTTTTTGTTCTAAACTTTGTATATGTGTTCTGTGATCATCGTATGAATCATAAATTTCTCTACTTCTGTGGTTAATAAAGCTGGAAGTTGATTCTGTTGAATAATCACAAATTTGATTGGGCGGCAAATATATTGATAAGCCAATTAATAAACCTTCATGTTTTGTACGTAAATTACTGTCATTGCCAATAAATGAAAAAAACAAAAAATTGGTGGATGCTGACAAATGTAACTTTTTATCAAAAACTTGAATATAAATCTTAATTTCTCAAAATCAGCTATGAGCTGACGTGCTGACCATGCCCATGAACAAATCCTCGATTAAACTGATTCCTCTGCAAATTTTCATTCAACTTCTTTTTGCGGTTCTTGAGTTACAAGAATATCAACATTGGTTTTAATTTTTATATAGAAGATTCAAAATAAAAACCGTTAATTTTTCTATTTCAGACCAGGTAGTGTTGCTTCAGGATCAGTAACGAATACACCTGCACCTCGAGGTGGAGGATCGAAATGGGCCTGTCCATTCTGCACCTTCATAAACGAATCCGAAGTCCAGAACTGTGCCATGTGCAGTTTGCCTCGTTCCAGAACTTGAGGGTTCTAAAGTCGTCTCGTCTCGTTTCTGTTACGGAGTTGCGTAGTTTTCAGTTTTCATGTAGTTATTGAGTTCAATTTGGCTTGATGGATTGTTTCGGTTAAACCTGTTTTCTGTTTGAAAAGCGCATATTCTTTGCACGGAAATTAATTTGCAAATGAACTGTATTTTTCTAAATTAATCAAAATGACTAGGCAACAAACTAATCCATATTATGTATTTATTATTGCTGTACATACCCTTGGTACCTATTATATTCTTTTTTTTTTTTGTAGATATAAGTGAGTTTATTTTATCGTATATTGTATGGTGATGCGAATACATTTTTAAATCTTGGAAAAAGTCTTGTTTATTTTGCTTTGATATTTTCTAATCCCTATAAAGTTTTATATTGGAAATTGGAAAGAAATAGAAAGTTTCTAGTTATGATCTCACAAGCCTAGTTTACACCGACAACTTGGTCCGCGGACCAATTACTAAATTCGAACTATATCAGAACCAAATAATTAGTTCGAATGGTGTAAACAGTTGCGAATAAAGCTGGTCCGCTCTTGGTTCGGTACTTGCCAGCAGGTGTACCGAACTAAATTTGGTTCGATCTGGATCAAAATTATGAGGTTATGTTGATTGTTATTATTGTGAATTGTGTTGGTTCTGAGTTTCTCAAGGCAATCTGAGCGTACTCACTTATTTTTTTCTTGATTACGAATTGTGTTGATAAATAATTTCGACTGGTTTTTGACGTTCGACGAATTGCGCGCGTACTCATTTAGATCACGCGTTGCAAGGCGGTGTAAACGGATGAGAAGCAAGCATTGGTCCTACCGAACTATCCCCACCAACTTGGTCCTATCGGACCGAACTAAACGAGCTCTCGGTGTAAACTAGGCTACAGACTAATGACGAATAAAGAAACGTCAAAGATGCCTTCTTGTGGACATTTAGTACGATTTTAATTACTGCGAACTGACTTCACTATTTAAGAAGTGACATCTAGTGAGACTTCAACTGAATAAAAACCATTGTATTTTGTCCACCCATGAAAGTATTTCAAGCCACTGTTGTTTGCCCATCTATGAAAATGATTCGGACCACTGTATCTTGTCCACCAATAAAATAATTTGGAACTCTGTATTTTGTTCACCCTTGAAAATAATTCGAACCACTGTATATTGTCCACCCATGAAATTAAAGAGTGTTCAATAAAAAATACGATCAAGTCACCTATGGATTGCAATTGTTTCGAAAAACGTATGTCTTGACTAACACCGCAATCATGACATGACATCCACTTTCTAACCGTCACAGATGTCATGATGCCAAACCATACAAATTAGCCACGACCTACGTTCATGATAGAAAAAGAAATCCAGAGGTGACTTGATCGTATTTTTTATTCAAAGCACTGTGTTTTGTCCTCCCATGAAAATAATTAGGGCCACTGTATCTTGTCCACCTGCGAAAAAATGTTGAACCACTGTATTTCATACTGTACCGTAAAGTATCATTTACCGGACCCAAAAATAGTCCGGTAAATGACACTTTTCATCATCAGAGACTGTAAAAAAAATACTTGACTACTCCAAAAATGACATTCTGCATCATCAAAGACTGTGAAATTGCATTGGTTTGGCTGGCGCCATCTCATGATTTTAATTAATAACTTGACATAGAATGTTGGTAACATGTAGTTAACCTATCTATTACCCAAGTTGTGACATGGTTTGGCTGGCGCCATCTCATGGTAAGTATGTGATGCGGACTGCCATTCCAAGTGTATGGTTTGACAAGACACTTTAAAACGATTAAAAAAATTTATCACAGTATGAAACAGAACAATGTACGATACACAGCCGTTAATTGTCATCAAACTACTCGTCTAGAAATTCGAGACTCGGCTCCTTCGTCACCTCGTCCATAAACATCTCGACTCGTAATTTAAAAAGTCATTTACCGCCTTAGTAACGTAAATTACTATTGAAGGACTGTATTTTGTCCACCCATGGAAATATTTTAAACCACTGTATTTTGTCCACCCATGAAAACAATTCGGACCACTGTTTTTGTCTACCCGTTAAAGTTTTCAAACCACTATATTTTGTCCAGCCATAAATATATTTCAAACCACTGTACAGTGGTCCGGATTATTTTTATGGGTGGACAAAAATACCGTGGTTTGAAATACTTTCATGTGGACAAAAGACGTTCTATACTCTTAGTTCTAAGATTTGATACCACAATGCTAGGTCAATGAATCAAAGAAAACAAATTTATTTCTTACGTCAATATGAATATAATTATCTTCTCTCGTTATAAAATATGCATGTACAAAAAATTATATAGCGTTTTTAAATAATATATCGTTTTTACTTATTGGATAAATTTATACACAAGCACACCAGATGTGCACATTTACATTATTTTATGGTCGTTTAATTCAGCCTGAAAATTTAAAAGCGTTGGTTATATTTGGCTATTCTAGACAACCTAGCAGTCAGGGAAAACTACGACATGGATTGTGGCGACAAAACCAATTGGGAATGAAGCTTCCTTACACTGGCCTTTGTCACGCAACTTTATAATACCCACTAATGTACATATAAACGATATAATCAATTTCCCTCATACATGATTAATAAGAAATTAGGCGATAATGGATAAAAACATTTCGAGATAATGAATTTCAACTTGATTATGTTGGATTTATGAATTGTGCAGTTTTTTGTGCCGTAACTACGAACAAGCCTGTCATTGTCAAATAACAAATTCAGGACCGTGATAGTGTATGCTCAACCTACTGAAAAGTATGGTGAAAAAGTGGGTTCTAGTTTCAATTTCAACTAATCCACAAGATGGGTCATAAAAAAAACACTAGTGGTACCAATGATTGTCTTTGAAGATTTATATGAACTTGAATGATTGGTTAAGTTCCGAAATTCGTTGACATCCATTATCGTAGGTACTATTCAAACAAGTTTATGGAACTATTCAATATTGTGATCAATAATAAATTTTGTATTGAAACTTAAAAAAGAACAAACATTTTAAAGCTTAAAAATGACACACATGAATTAAGCAACTGGGGTTTTAAACCCCTTACTCTGATATGTCTGGGTTTATTATTTTATGTGTTTTTTTGTTTGCATTTATTTATTTTTTTACTATTTATCGATTTTTTAGTTTTTATGATGATTTATTTGCCCTTATCGTTCTAAAACTGTCACAGCCGTTCATATTCTCGCTTTCAGACCGACAAAGAGCATTACTTGACTTATGCTGTGTCATTACCTTAATTACACTTAAAACCAAAATATCTGTTTTTTTTTTCTTACAGAACCTTAACAGAGTATAATTAAACTAAATAAATAACTACCAGGGACGTTCAGTTAAGTTTAAACTAAACATCAAATCATAGAAATTAATGCCCCGACAAATGTCCTCATAAACAGCTATATTATTGAACAATAACCTAGTCAACGTCACTATTTTGGGTCAAAGGTGGAAACTCCTGGTCATCAGAAAATTGGAAACCATCCTGTGAAGGTGCTTCGGAAGCTTGTGCCATTTCCCGCAGTTTATCGGAGTCTGCATAGAAATAACAAGTTTATTTGGATAAATATTTGATGTTGAATGATGGATGAGAAGTCTAATGTGAAATCAGGAATGTAGGAAGAAAGACACGGACAATATGATATTAGCTTGTTAATTGACCTCAAGAGATTTCTGTGTCCACAAAATGGATTTGAATTTGTATCACCATATAAAATAAACATCAATATTCCTTGATATACTATACACAACATAAGCACAGAATACGATGCAAGCCTTGCAAAAGGCATCCGAAATAAACAAGGAACAATTTCTGTTAATGGGTTAGCTATAAGTCCCTCTCACTCTATACTCACAGTTTATCCCAATAGTGTAATTTATTGAATAGTTTACTGTGATAGAGTACTTTTTTACCAAGAACACAGCATGTGTCTATTTGTTCTGTCGTTAAGAGGTTTTGAGTTAACACTTCAATGGACAATTTGCACATTTTTTGGAAAAATGAAAAATATAAGGATTAGTAAGTACTGATGCAACAGAGATAGGGCTGTTGAAAAGGGAAAATGGCACATGGACTAACAATAGGGAGGAAACACTACACCTACTCCTCCAAACTCACTTTCCGGGAGAAAGCACCAACTCCCCCTCACTAGCTCCCCCCCCTATCCTCATGGCTGACTGGGATACGGCGAATAAGATCGTCACCGACGAATCCATAGAGTGGGCGCTAAGTGAGTTTAGTCCATACAAGGCAGCAGGACCTGATGGGATTTTCCCGGCGTTGATGCAGAGAGCCGAGCCTCTGCTAAAACCAACACTTAAATCCATCTTCCGAGCCAGCATTGCCTTGGGACACGTCCCAGATCGATGGAAAACCGCTAAGGTGGTATTCATCCCAAAGGTTGGTAAGGAAGACTACGGACTACCAAAATCCCACAGGCCAATCAGTTTGACATCTTTTCAAATGAAAACACTAGAAAAGATGATCGATAGGTATTTGACGGAGGAGATTCTTTTGAGATCTCCAATTCACAGGAACCAGCACGCCTACTGCAAGGGTAAGAGTACGGACTCGGCTCTACATGCCGTAGTGCAACTAGCTGAAAGGACTCTAAACGACAAAGAGGTCGCCTTGACCCTGTTCTTTGACGTAGAAGGAGCATTCGATAAGGCTAAAACGGACGTCATCTGCGAGTCCCTTACGGCCAGGGGAACCCCGGCCTCCCTGGTTAGTTGGGTTCGGTCTGCTCTTCGGGACCGCCAGGTGAAAACGTCACTAGGAGACTGCCATGTAGAGGCAGACGTGCAAGGAGGTTGTCCCCAAGGCAGCTGCCTCTCACCCAGGCTTTGGTGTCTGATAATGGACAGTCTCCTGACTAGACTGGAGTTGGAGGGCTTTTATACGCAGGCCTACGCCGACGATGGCCTTATACTCGTGAGAGGTAAACATCTAGAAATTGTCTGCGAGCGTATGAGGTCAGCGTGTAAAATTCTGGAGGTATGGTGTAAAGAGATGAGGCTCTCAGTGAATCCCACAAAAACGGAGCTAGTCCTCTTTACAAACAGGAGGAATCTCAATAAGTTCAAACCACCCACTCTGTACAAGATGCCGCTAGCACTGAAACAGGAGGTCAAGTACCTCGGGGTGGTCTTAGACAGTAAGCTAACGTGGAAACCCCATATTGAAAAGACAGTTAAAAAGGGCATAGCCACAATGTGGATGCTGCGCCGAGCGGTGGGTAGGCGGTGGGGCCTAAAACCACACGTCGTTCACTGGCTTTATCGAGCCGTCATCAGACCGAGGATCTCATACGGAGCCGTGGTCTGGTGGCCGGCCACCGAGAAAGCCACTAACGAAATCAGACTAACCAGACTTCAAAGGATGGCCTGTCTGAGCATAACCGGTGCAATGAGGACTACACCAGGAGCTGCACTGAACATTCTCCTTGCGCTGCCAGAACTGGCAATCTGGATAAACAGGGAAGCGATGGCAGCATACATAAGGATGTCAGCTCAGGAAGTATGGAAGGATAGAGGCACAGAGGTTGGCCACACTAGATTAGCTTCTATTGTGAGGCGTGAGATACCGCTACTGGCGGCGGGACTGACAGCCACGGATGGAAGACTCAGACTTCACAGAAGTTTTGAGGTACACCTTCCTTCCAGGGACGAGTGGCGGACCACGCTGGCAGAAACACCAGGTAGCACGCAGATCTGGTTCACCGACGGCTCAAAGGCCAACTCTAAGGCTACAGGAGCCGGAGTATACAGACAAGACAGGAATGCCGGTGAGGCTTTCCCTCTCATCGTAGGCATTTTGACAGGACACTGCAAGCTCAACCGACACTTGCATTTACTAGGAATAGGCGGAGGAAACCTCCTACCATCTACTGGGAGTCTGTGATAGGTGGGGTCGCCTGAGGAGGAGGGTCCTAGGAGCGGCAACCATTCCTCGGGTGGAGTTGGGGGACCTGAGCTGGGATGACCTGCTCCGCTTCACAACGAAGACAGGACGACTGGAGTGAAGAGGGTTGGAAGCACGGGGTTGGCGAAAAGGGCCACTAGGCCTACTCGCCGGGCTTTTGTCCCCCCACCCTTACCATTACCATTACCAAGTACTGATGCCATTGATGTTTAAAAAATCAACCCACGACCTCTAATAATGTAGTAATCACCGATTTAAGAGCGCCAATCAATATCCAATACGTCACAGAATACACTATCTATCTTCGTCTGACGTATTGACTGAGATGACTCTCTCTCCCTCGGGAGGGTAATATGGCCCCACCCCTTTTGCAATCATGCAGTGGAATTCGCGTCTTCTTTTTCATTCAATTAGTATATCTTTGGGTATTTTGAAAAAATGTTTTCGCTGGTGACTTTCAAATAATGTCTTGAATACGTATATAAAATTTCAAGTCATTTGGAAATGTATACAAGTTGTCCATTGTGTGATTTTATTAATTCCTGGATACAACAATTTGAGTAATAATTCTTACTCAACTTGGTTAACTCAAGATGTAATCGCCACTAAATGATAAAGTATGGCCCTGAATCAGCTTTCAACTAGTACGAGGAGTCAGTAATGGAAAATCCGTTAGATGACAAGATATTTTTATTCAAGGATTTCAAGTGTCCGTCAACATTGAGCGTTGAGTCAGATTGTTGTTATCTATAGATTAACTGTTGGAAAAAGTCTAGAATAAGAGCTCAAATATCTTATGAACGCTAAATGCGAAGGTTTGCAAGTTTCGATAAAAAAACGATAATTTTTAGTTTTTCTCAATTAACTCACAATCGATCAAATCAAATTGTTTTCAAAAGAAATCATCAGAATCTGATACCATAAATGGACACAATGCTGAGTTGCATGGGAGGTCTTGATTGAATGTATTTATATCATTTCCTTGTACCTTATCTTATCTATTTATCAGATGTGAATTAATTTTCAGATTCGAGCGCATCCAAAGTTTTGATTCAGTTACGTCATTTGATGAGTCTTTCAACTATGCAGTAGTTATCAGCTGACACTTCTGTTGCCTTAATAGAGCATGCCTAATGTCTGTTTGATTTTTATTCATTTTGTTCTCCTTTCTTGCGCCAAAAATACAGATCCGATTGTCATTGCTGTCAATTTCAATGAAGAAGATTTAAATTTAGCTTATAGACAAAGATGATTAAATTTTTGAAAAACCATTGAAGCAATGAGATCCACAATAGTATATTGTACAACAAGCATGAAATGAGTACTATACAGGGTGTTTCATTAATATTGCGAAAAAATACAAGGTGAGTTTCCCCACTTAAAAATAATAAGAACACTTCATATAAAGGTGTTGCCGGAAATGCTTCGTTACAGAGCTACAGGGTGTTGAACTTTTATTTTCATTTTTGTTTTTTCCAAATAATATTTGAACCAAATATCTATATTTCCATAAAAATCGGTATTTGAGGGTTTCTTTTTATGCGGAATTCGAATTTTATCTCAGTTTGGCTCTAACTTGTAGAGGGCGCCACCTACACTCATTTGTCCTGACATGTACAGCCATAACTTTTTTGGACGTAACCGTATAACATATTTGAGTGAAAACACATATTTCTCCTATATTGGATCCATTTTCGAGATATTTGGATTTGAAATAATTAATACATGGGATTTTGAAATTATGGCGAAGGTAACCTGCTAGAAGTTATAACATATTAAACATTAATGCTTCATATTTTCAGTGAAAAAGATAAAAGTCGACTTCTGTGTAATATTATCGACAACGCTTATTCAAATATTATTTAAACAAAAACAAATGAAAAAACTGAAAAAAAATAAATTAAATAATAACTTTAACACCCTGTAGCTCTGTAACGAAGCATTTCCGGACACATCTTTATATGAAATTTTCTTTTTATTTTTAAGTGAGGAAACTTATCCTGTATTTTTGACACTATCAATGAAACACAATGCTCGGCCATAATTTCATTATCATATGTATTCATTATTTCAAATCTAAATATCTCGAAAATGATGGCACGTAGCGACTTCTATCAAGTATGCCTTTTTTGCATAAAAATAAAGGAGAAATATGTTTTTTCACTCAAATATGTCATACGGTTACGTCCAAAAAAGTTATGGCTGTACATGTCAGGACAAATGAGTGTAGGTGGCGCCCTCTACAAGTTAGAGCCAAACTGAGATTAAATTCGAATTCCGCATAAAAAGAAACCCCTCAAATTCCGATCTTTATGGAAATATAGACATTGGTTCAAATATTATTTAGAGAAAAAAAAAATAAAAATAGAACTTCAACACCCTGTAGCTCTGTAACGAAGCATTTCCGGACACACCTTTATATGAAGTTTTCTTATTATTTTTAAGTGGGGAAACTCACCCTGAATTTTGTCGCAATATTAATGAAACACCCTGTATACTTTTTGTTATTAATATCACTATTGTGTGATCAATATAATTTGTTAATTTTTATTTTGGTGGAGGTGCCAGTTCATGCTCATTTCGCACTCGTTGCCATGGTGACGTGTAGGGAATGGTTCCATTTCCTACGGTTGCACAATGTGCTACGTTTCCTAATCGATGTCGATTGCACAATAGTGACATTCCTTGACAGTCGTAGAAAAAATATTTCACCCCTTGTCAAATGTCATTAAATGCCCTATAACCTATACATTTGACGAGATTGAAATAGTTTCACAGAGCCTGCAGTTATGAGTTGTGGCCTGAAGTCTACTGTGATAGCAACGACGACTTGGGGTGTGTTTTTTTCCACCAGGGGAAAACAGGGGGAGGATATGATTGAACGTTTACGTTAACTTAACGTATCTGTTAAGATTGTTTACCAATGTAAATGGTCCATATGCTAACAGCGTTACCATGGTGAAATGTATACGTTAAGTTAACGTGAACGTTCAATCATACCCCCCTGATGGGGGGCAAGTTCTTAAAAAAATCCGTCTTTGTTATCGATATTTATATGGTATTTTGTTGTCGTAAAATTGTTCGTTTTTGTCGTTATTCGTTATATTCAGAATGTTGGTATCAAATTGCTATTCTCGAAATTATTTTCGTGCTCAATTTTTTCAGGATTTTCAGGAAACTTTTGTTTTTTCAATGGAGTTGGTTTTTGAAACTGGTTTGAAACATGTCTATTCCGGTTGATTGATGGATGGTATGCAGATTTATTAGAATCCACTCTTACCAGAAAAAAGTCAGAGGTAATCACAAAGTTTCACGTCTATGTATCACTCCGAAATTACCACGCTGTACTGGGGACTATACAGGGTGTCTCACGGTGACCGTCCATTAGAATATCTCGGGAAATAAAACTGGAATTCTGAAAATTTGTATGGAGAGGTTTAAAAGGATGCTCTCTTGAAATAATAGCTACGTTGCTCAACTTCAGGTGCCAACTCGCTCGTTTCAAATGGAATACCCTATATATTATTACATTTTTGAATTCTACGTAAAATTCTAGGCAGATTTCATGTATCATGTCCTATACCTAAGTATGAGCGTTTTTGAAATATTTTAGTTTTTATGTCAAAAATGACGTTTGAAGGCTCCTATTTAAATGTGAATTTAAACCTATAAGAAAGCCTTCATTATTTAATTTGTATTGGATTTCTTGTTGAAAAGGACCTACTTTAATAGATTTTTCACAGCAATATGAAAACTATTATTACAGGGTGGGCCAAAAATAAGGTCAAAAATCAAACGGCCAAAAATCAATTTTTTCAAATGGAGATCCCTAATTTTTATAATTTTATCTTATTGTGCATTAAAAATAAGGGTGAGTTTACCTAATATTGTTCATTCCAAAAATTCAAAAAAAAAAATAAAAAAGGGAATTTTTGGAGTGGACAATCTTATACAAACTCACCTTTATTTTTCATGCACAATAAGATAAAATTATAAAAATTAGGGGTTTCCATTTGAAAAAAAAAATCTTAGATAATTTTTTCCAATGCAGCGCTATTTTTTATAACTCAAGCTACTTATGCGTTTCAAATTTCAACTTTTCTGTGAAAAATTTGTGAAAAATTACAATTGTTTGAACTGTATAGGTGTCGTGGAACATTGCCATGCTAAAAAAAAATTATCCAAGATCGTTTTTTTCCAGTCCAGAACGATATAACGCTCTAAAGGTTTTCTTGCTTAAATGACCTAACCTAGAAAAACGACTATTACCACTAGATTCAGCGTACTGTTAAGTGCGTCACAGTGTTGTCGGAGTTACGACATTCAATCTTTATAAAAATGATATAAATACACTCAAATCACCATTGACTCTATCACAAAATTTTAATCAAAAATTGATATAAAAAAAGGTGCCATAATAATTTTGAAAATAGATTAAGATGGTTACGGAAAATATATACTGACCAGTACCTGACATTTCGCTTGGACTGTTCCCTTTCACGATGCCAGCGTAGCTACCTAGAAGGCCTTGCATAACAAGAGAAATCATTGGTTGGATAAGGGTTACTGCATACTACATTGGATGATTGCGGGCGAGGAGTCACTATCGGGAGCTGTTCGCATGCCTAAAGGAAGATGGGGAAGGGACCAAGGAGGAAGCAGTGATGTTGAAGATATTTATTTAGTTGCACACTTTTTTAAATTCAAACGTCAGAAAAACGGACATTATTCGACAGAGTATCGGCCGCAAAGTTCCACTTTTCCACCGGCGGAGGAAAAGTGACCACAGCCTACTATCTATGACAACAAAACACGTTTTCAGGGGAATATGTTGAGTTTGAAGCAAAATTTTCATTATTTCATAAAACTTACTCAATAATTGCTCACAATCAGCTATGATTTGAAAGAAATCATAATTTATAGTTAAAATGTTGACGTTGACACTGAACAGTTTTCACCATGACAGTGTTGCCTATTGGGGATTCAAGCTAAGCGATACGCCCTCTGGTGGAGAATGTCACTAGTATATTGTTTATGCTTTGACATTGTTTACATTGTAGTTTTCGCAATAACCTCCGGCGGCGTACACACCATTTTCTATAAATCAATAAATAACTTACGTTGATTTTCCTCAGCTGGCATGTTGCCATTGTTGCAAATTTAGACTTAATGACGTCACTATGATACTATTCGAACGTGAGCCTAGCGCCGCCACCCGAAACTATATTTATGGCAACTTTAGAACATATTATAATGTTTTTGCATGAATTTGTCGACATTTAAAAAAAAATAGCATATTTTATTTTCACTTATAATCTCCGTAGAGCTCGAATTATTTCCGGATTTTTAATTCGAGCTCTAGGGAGATTCGGCAAGAAAATTTCATGCCAAAACTGATCATTGGAAAAAACATAACCCAGGACTCACCTCGCATTTAGTGGAAGAAACCAACGGCTCCTTACTCTACTCGCCATTGAGGAAGAAAGAAGGGAATCAGGATTTTATAAAACATTTGAAAGTTATAACCAATCTTGTCCATAATTGATAACATTGCAACTTTGTATTGGAAGTTGAAAATAAATCATTTATCAAAAATATTTGTCATTGTTTTTAACAGCTGTCAAGCACTCGCGGCTGGATGTAGCTCCCATGCACCAACCACAGTGTTGCCGTTTGCCTTATCTCTGTCTGTGAAAGTTGGGTTGGGTTGGGATTATTAGGGAGAGTGGGGACGGCAACACTGTAATCATATGGGAGCTACATCCAGAGATGCAAAGCCAGGGAGATTTCCACTTATTAATCTTTCAGTCACGTGATTATGAGCAGGGTGATTTCCAATAAAATTAGGTCGTTGCCATAGCAACATAATAAAATGCAAGCCTATGATTGGTTAGAATTGACTGGTAGGACATTTTCAGGATAGTCTATTCAAAATGATTATAGAAAAATTTTCAAGATCAAAAATTGGGAATCTGACAGTACTAAACCTTGCTAAAAAAAACATGACTTTCTTTGTCCATCCTTATAGGTGGATAAATGAAATAAAACCAACCATGTACGTGTTCTCGAAGAATTGTCCAAGAACCTCCCGAAAACCGCAACTCGATCTCTTTCCGTTTAGATAATATCGAAATTTTGAGCAGTTAAATGAATCAAATAATATACTTCAACAATCAAGGATGGACCATAAGGATGAAAGGATCAAATTTATCTGTCGGCATTGTTCAAAACAAGAGTATCAAATTAACTAGGATGCTCTCAAGTTTTCAAATGCCTTTTGCTTTAGCAAAATCTACATTCACCTAAAACACTACACAATTACTCATGTCCAAACTAAGACAAAACATAAAATTACATTTATAAGAGGTTTACCTGTATTATCGGCCGAACCAGCACCTGCGGCTTCTCCATCCGCTTGATCGGGTGCAATATCATCGAGCTGAAACTTTTTGTACAGTTCCAAATCACCTCCTTCATTGGTATCGAAATTGTAGATAAATAAATAACCATTTTCGGTAGCTACAAGCAGTCTTGATGCACCTTGGATGCTATAGATAAAACAATAATAATGGATGGGTGAAGCTTATTCTGAAATCCATAGACTTACAATAACAAGACATAACCTTACATTGGATTTTTTGACCCAAACACAATGATGGTCTTTATGTTTACTAACCGGTGAAATGCAAAATGTCCGCCTGGTTTTGCTTTCTGGCCACACACTACAAATTTTCTAGTCATTGTCTTATCAATAAAACATTGAATAGCGCAACTCTCAATGAACTCATACTAACACACATACTATCATACGTCCAGGCCTCAAGTCAGGGTTTTACGACCAGATGTTGCCATGTTTCAACACGAAGCATAAACCTCAATATTTCCATGATAGATGTTTGTTTTGTCACTTGTCTTGTGATTTCAAGTCTATGGACTAGCCTGTCTATAATAGTCCACTTACTATACTATTGAGATGACATTTTTCACTCCGCCAAATGGTAAGTATGCAGTAGCAAATGCTCTGCCTTGAGTGAATACGTCAGTTACTTGTGACGGTAAGTAAGTAGACAAATATCCCACCCAGCTGCTGCTTTCTTCCACAGTTTTTCTTGGACTGAAATATAACATCACTAGCAGTCTTGATATACAGGGTGGCTCAACTTAAACGTCAATTTTGATAGGTGATACAACAAAAAAAAAGTTGACTTTTATGAGATTAGACAGATCATCATAACTACTAAGGCTCTCTATCGATTTTCGTCAAATTTTGCATACAGACTAATGTAGATGAAATCTGATTCAAATTATTAATAAACTAATTTACCATTGGCGTAGGTACTGGGGTACTGTCACCAAAACCCCTCGATTTGTCTTTTGAGCTTTGATAAAATAATTAATTCACTTTACTTTTTTTGATTTTTATAGATTTTAAAAGATCCAAATCTAAAAACATTTTTACAAATTTGTTAAAGTCTAATTAAACTATTTAGGAAGATTTTTATGACTATTACCTTAAAATTATTTTGGAATAACTCTACGAAATGTTTTGAACCTATTAAAAGGATGACTATGACTATTGATTTACTTTTATAGGATTTTAAACTGATTTCAAACCTAGTCTCTAAAATTACTTTCTAAGATTTGCAGATACTTTAGAATATCTTTTAAATAAATTTTGAAATTCATTCGAAACCCAAGAATTAGCATCAATTTAGCCCTTTGAGTTATTTCTATATGGTTTTTGAAGACTTTAGAATATGTTGTTTTAAAGTCATTTCAAACCTGAAAAAGACTTCAAAGCTCGAAAAAGAACAAAACCAAAATTTAAATTGATTTGAAATTTCTTTTTCAATTGGTTTTAAACTCTTAAAAGTGATTGTTATAGTAATTATCTAGTCCCTGAAATAACATTTATAAGATTTTTTACTCAGTCACTTTGAAATGTCAAATAGTTTTTATACTAATTCCATACTAATCCAATGATCCAAACCAAGAAAAGTCAAAACTCGAATTTTTATAGCTACATCCATAAAAACTTTATGGATGTAGTTATTATTAATTATTATAATCATTTAATAAAGAACTTTCAAAAGAATTTGGAAGACTTGAGGATGACGAAGTCTTTCAAATAGTTTGAAAACACTTTAAAACTTGAGAAAAAGACAAACAAAACAAAATACAATCGTATTAAGTCCATCAATTTGTTAAACCTAATACAAAATTTTTTTATGACTATTTAGTCCTTGGATTTATGACGCCTTTGAAATAGTTCTGAAGTCAAACCTCAAAAAGACTTTGAAACTCGGAAAAAAACTAGAATTTGTTTTAATCTATTCCAAAAAAGGTTTTTAAAGTTTTTGGATCCCTAAAACTACTTTTAGAGGATTTTCAAATATGTACTTAAGAATTTCTCTCGGATAGTTCAAACTGATCGAAGCTAAAAGACGTTAAAAACTACTTTCCAAAGAATTTTGAAGACGAATTTCTTTGAAATATGTAGTTTGAAAAAAAATCATTAAATTTAATGTACAACATTGTTTTAACCTAATAAAAAGGATTCATAACAATTCAGCACATAGTACCTTTTTAGTTCTTGACTTACTTTTGAAATGGTTTAAAACTAATTTTTAACCTAAAATTAGTTTGGAATAACTTTACAAAGTTGCTTAAACTTATTAAAACGGATTTTTATGACTATTGAGATCTTTAAGTTACTTTTATGGGAATTTTAAGATTGCCTTTGGAATGGTTTTCAAGCCATTTCAAAATAAAGTTATTACTTTACTTTTTTTACTAAAAGACTTTTTAATACAGCAAAAACAGGATTTTTACAATTTTTTAATCCCCAAAATCACTTTTATAGGATTTTCAATTACTAAAGAATTTCTCTTAACAGCTTGAACTCATTTCAAACCTAAGAGACGTTAAAAACTACTTTTAAAGGATTTTTAAAAACTTCTTTGAAATATATACATAGTTTGAAAAAATTGAATTCATTCTAATCAACTTTACAAAATTGTTTAAGCTTAATAAAAAAGGATTTCATAACAATCAAGTACTTAAATTACTTTTTGTATGGTTTTAAACTCATTTTTAAAATAAAGTTACTTTGAAATAGCTTTAAAGAATTGTTTAAACATATTAAAAAGGATTTTTAGGAAAAAAAACTTTGAAAAAATAAAATTAGTTGAAAGTAACTTCACAAATTCGTTTTAACGTATCAAAAACTATTTTTTGATTCCTTAAACATACTTTTATAAGTAACTCAATTACTTTCGAATGTCTTTCAAATAGTTTTAAACTCATTCCAAACCTAAAACAGATGTTAAAACTCGAAATGTATGACTATTTAGTCCTTAGAATCACTTTTATAGGATTTTTAAGGAATTTAAGGTACTTTTTAAATGGTTTTAACCCCATTTTCAATTTGAAGAACACTTTAAAAAGCTAAAATTGTTTTGGAATAGCAATTGAAAAGGATTTTTATGACTATTGAGTCTTTGAAGTTACTTTTATAGAAATTTTAGGGTCTTTAGGATGCCTTTTAAATGGTTTCAAAGTGATTTCAAAACTAAATAAGGCTTATTAAACGATTTTCGCGATTATTTAATTCCGTAAAGTTACTTTTATAGGAATTCAAAGTACTTTTGAAGGTCGTCCAAATATGTAATTTTAAACTCATTCCAAACCGGAAACAGACGTTAAAACACAAATTTCATTACACTGTAGTCCTTAAGACAATGTAGGACTTTTAAAGAATTAAAAATATTTTCAAAATGGTTTAAAACCCATTTTTTACCTAAAGAAGACTTTGAAAAGCTAAAATTGGCTTGGAATTCCTACCCAAAATTCTTTAAACATATTAAAAAGCCCTCAAAGTTTGTTTTATGGAAATTTCAAGGTCTTCAGGATGCCTTTGAAATGGTTCTAAAGTAATTTCAAACCTAAAAAAAAAAACTTGAATTAATTTGAAATAACTTCATCAATTCGTTTTAACGTATTAAAAACGATGTTTACGATTATTTAATTCCCTACAAATATTTTTATAGGACTTCCAAATAGTTATAAGCTGATTTCAAACGTAAAACTCGAATTTTATGACTAATTTAGTCCTTGAATTTTTTTTTAATGTACTTTAGGATGCCTTTGGATAGGTTTTAAGGTCATTTCAAACCTAAAAAACTGAAATAAATTTGAAACACCTTAACAAATTCTTTCCAAACCTAAAACATAAGCAAAAACTGGAATTTTATGACTATTTAGTCCTCAAAATTATTTTTATAGGAATTTTGAGGACAATAAAATGCCTTTGAAATGTCTTTAAAGTCGTTTCAAACCTTAAAAAGCCTTTGAAACTCATTTTGAAAAACTAAATTTAATTTCAAACAAAAATTCGTTTTAACCTACTAAATGATTTTTATAAAAATTATTTAGTCCCCAAATTCACTTTTCTGGGATTTAAACTCATTCCAAACCTAAAAAAATGTTGAAACACAAATATTTATGAGGATTTGGTTCATAAAATTTTTGCCAAAAGAATTTTCAAGCATTAAAAAAAAATGAAATTCATTCGAATCAACTTCAAAAAATCCTTTAAAACTGATAAAAAAAGATTTTATTTAGTTCATAGTACATATTTAGTGGTTAAAACTAATTTAAAAGGCATTTTAAAGACATAAGAATGTCTTGAAATATTAGATTTAAATTCATTTTCAACTGATTATAAAACATGGCAAAAAAATTTGAAACATAGATATGTCATTGTCAAGGTAACTGTCATTAACGTCACTGGTGATACCATACTCCATGAAAACGCTTTAGGTAAACTTTAATAAATTTAAAAAAAAATGAAAACATTTCATTCACCTATCAAAATAAATGACGTTTAACCTAGACCAACTTGTAGAAAAGAGAAACTTACCTTTCATTAGGCTCCTCCAGTTTAAATATATGAACAGTCTCAGTATTACTGCTGCAAGACAAAAACTGACCACACACGCTAAACGCTAAACAAGAAATAGAAACACATCGTTTGACTCCTCTGCGGAATTCAAACAATTTTGCTCCATCAGTGACCGAGAATATTCTGATGACTGTGCCTTTTTCCGATGCAGTTGCAATCCTTAACCCATCCGGGCTAAAAGCCAATGCTGCTAAAGCACTGTCGTGAGCATGGATCATGATTTTGGCGTTCTACAACCGATTAGTAATGGAAATTATTGACAAATAAATGGTGTTCGATAAAAAACACGGTCATTATTTTTAGTGGATAGTCCAAAAACATTTTCACAGGAAAAAGGAGTTCTTCACTTTTACGTCACAATTTGAAGTTCTGTATAAAACTGTTTGAAGTGAACACTTCTTTGGCAGAAGTGATTTTTCAAGGTAGCGTCACGACACTTTTTGTCTCGCAAAAGAGATGAAGTATATGACTGTTATGAGGAAGAGAGGGACAATATTGAAAGAGAGTACGAATTGATTTTTTGACGTTACGTTCTCTATTTTGGCTGAAAGTGAGGTTATGGTGAAATTGTGACAGATAGGTTGAAAAAGAGGTAGGTTGTACCTATAAAGGGACAGATTTTGGTGGTGACTTTCGCAAATAATATGGCTCTCTCTCTTTTTCTTTCTCTGTCACTCCATGATGATCGACACTACTACGAGTTTAACATTATTACCATTACTCTGTTTCCATAGAAAACAAATTTTTATATTTGTAACAATAGGAAATATGGCAAGCTGTCAATTCAACTGTTGTCAAGATCCCGTCTATTCTCCACAACAAGAAATATGGCACCGTTGCGGTCTGTCAAATAGATCAACGAAATATGGTAACGTGTAACATACGAAAATATCCCTAAGAACTACAGTGACTCGATAAACAACAGTGACGCCATTCAGCTTGATATCCGCCATGTTTAGGCGAACGCTGGGGCGCGTTCAGGAACATCGCAATTTTTGAAAAATAAGAATAAGTGAATGATATAATAAATAAGTACGTACCTTATGAACAGATAATCAAATCACAAGGGAGCTTTTGTAAAAATTGTTTTTGATCAGAAAATAATCAATTTTCACCAACCACAACTTTATAAAATTTGAAACTCTCAATGGCAACACAACAATCAACATGGGTCAAGATCAGTATACAAGAGGTTGCCTCACTTCGCCTGAGGTGAGAGACGGAGGGGGGAAAAATATGACGTCATCAGTGTCTAGCGTCTACAGTAGACTGAATCCTGTCATTCGATTGCATCGGTCTGCATCGTATCGTGTCATGTGTCATTCGCAAGATTGCCAGAAGTACTGTTTTAACAAGAGATCTACTGATTTCGCCTATGAGTTTCTGTTCTACTGTTTTTGATAGGGATCATCTGGCAACACCTGACACAGATGACGTTTATTGCTTGTCGATAATTTGTCAAGAGTCTTTTATCACAATTTCATTCATTTTTTCCAAATTTCGACTCCACATTCCACATGCAATGCATTTTCTATAAGGCAAAAAATTGATGTTGAATCCTCACAGCATCGTGTTTCAAGCCCATGGTTTGTTCAATGATAAAACTGTTGTCAATGAAGGATATGACGTCACTTAGTTACTCTATAAATTAATGCAATCAAGCAAAAAATATGCATTTTCTGGAAATTTGAGAATAATAATATATAACAAAAAATATATTCATGATACCTACTATCATCAAATAGTGGGAGTTAATAGCTAATAAAATTTGTTGCATTTTGATAGAGTATTCATAACGTTGTTTCAATTATGTTACCTACAGACATTTTTGTTTGACATGAAAGCGCTAACGACTCTTCGCCATCTGGGGGTAACAATTTAAGCTGAATTTAGATTTGAAATCTAGACCACATTTATGCATCTCGATTTCTCTCCTAATTACAGTCCTGCGAGAAATGTTTTGCCAGAATATGCCGGACGACCAATAGAAACGACGACATGCTGTGGCGTCACTGCTATTTATCGAGTCACTGTAGAACCTACGGTCGGTTCTTCATAATGAGATATGGCAAAATTGCGGGTTGTCAACCAAATTAATGACATATGTAGCGTTTTCATGGAGTATGGTATCATGAGTCCATTCCAGTTTGGTCTGTCATCAACGTCACTTTCAGCCAATCAGCGAGCTGAAATTGACGTTGATGACAGACCAAACAGGAATGGTCCCATGATACCATACTCCATGAAAACGCTTATGGTAGGGTAAGCGAAAAGTCATTTTGACTTTTTGACTGTTGTCATATCATTGTCCGATCATTGATATACTTTCTGCTCCTTAACAACTCCATTTTATTTAACTGAAGTATTCAGGTTTATTTTCAAGCATGCGGCATCATTTTTGTGACATCTTTTGAATGAAATTAACAAGAATGCAAACAAAATGACTGTATACAAATTCATAATAATTCATTTGGTTGCAGCAAAAATTAACATGTTAGAAAAAGTACCTGGTCTGCTCAAACATATAAGACATATCCTTGTAAAACTTGGAAACTTGTAAGTCAAATCGTCAACCGATCATAAAATAGGGAACATGAATGATCAGACCTACTTTGGTTTGTCATGTTAGGTCGGGCGTACCAAAAACTTTCCAACTTTTTTTTTAAAACACTAAAAATAGCTCAAGATAAAGAAAGGTTGATTTTACAGTTAGTTTTTTGAAACCTGATAGGCCAACTTTTTTATTTGGAGATATAAAAGTTGTGTTGTTTGTTGTTTTCTCAAGAGCTAGGGTACGATTCAACTAAGAACTATACACCACTGATGTCTCCCTTTCCTCTGATATTTTCACATGTGCTTAGTATCGGAGTGTTAAAGAATACACAAACCACAAAAACCAATAAAATACTCACTTATCCACGCCAGCTGATTAATGTAAACAACGGATTCGGGACCGGTGACGTCAAACCAGTGGCGTAGTGTTTTCAACACAAAAAGTCGACAACAAGAGAAAAGTTAGGTTAGAACGTATATTTGGTGGTTGTCATATGATAATGTTTGCGATGTCAGCCAAGACATACGTTTTTTGGAACAACTGACCGTATTTTTTATTGAACACTCTTTATCAAACTTACCAGATTCATGGCATCAAAAATCTGCACCTCTCCCACCGTCGCAGACCCTGAATAGGCCAAATAACAGTATTTACTGTTAGAGCTGAGAGAGCACAATCCTGTGGGATTAATAGGAGTATCTCGTATAGTATGCAAGACTTTCATGTCCCTTATATTATGAATGTACAGACTTTCTTCGAGACATACTACAAGTCGCGCCCGGTTCAATTTGACAGCAAGAATCGTATTGGAGTAGGAATAGTTGCATATTTCGGTGCCCTTTCTAAAATGGCATACTCTTAGCTTTCTGGGGGAAGCCAAGGAAACAACGGCCACGAGGCTGCTGCTGAAGAGTCGTTCAACGATGCAGGAATCTTCTGTGGCATTGCTGTAGATTTGGTCTAGATTGTCGACCGACTCTAAGGAAAAAAGTTTGTACCCGGTTTTGCTCCCTACGGCAAGAGATCTGCAAGTGGAAATGGGAATTAACTACTTGCAAGATTTATACTTTTTTTTGACTATGATAATACACGATTTTTGCAACTTTACAAAAATTCTATAACTTTTGAATGGCTGGACCGATTTTGATGAATGCGTCATTTTGTAGGGAACTTCTTCATGAATTTCCGTGATTTTCTATGTCTGAAGATTTCCACGTAATTCAAAATACCTACCTACCCTAGTATTAGTACCTACCACTCAATTAAATATAATGAGGTCTACAAAAAGAGCTGTATGAATTTTTGTCGTGAGTTTTATAGTTTTTTGGAATTTTGGATCTCAATGTGATTGTTGTTTTTTTACTTATAATCTCCCTGGAGCTCGAATTATTTCCGGAAATTTTGTAGAGTTGCGAATTTTCTTGAAAAATTCGCAAATTTCCGGATTTTTAATTCGAGCTCGCGGGAGATTCGGCAAGAAAATTTCAAAACTGATCATTGGAAAAAACATAACCCAGGACTCACCTCGCATTTAGTGGAAGAAACCAACGGCTCCTTACTCTACTCGCCATTGAGGAAGAAAGAAGGGAATCAGGATTTTATAAAACATTTGGAAGTTATAACCAATCTTGTCCATAATTGATAACATTGCAACTTTGTATTGGAAGTTGAAAATAAATCAGTTATCAAAAATATTTGTCATTGTTTTTAACAGCTGTCAAGCACTCGCGGCTGGATGTAGCTCCCATGCACCAACCACAGTGTTGCCGTTTGCCTTATCTTTGTCTGTGAAAGTTGGGTTGGGTTGGGATTGTTAGGGAGAGTGGGGACGGCAACACTGTAATCATATGGGAGCTACATGCAAAGATGCAAAGCCAGGGAGATTTCCACTTATTAATCTTTCACTCACGTGATTATGAGCAGGGTGGTTTCCGATAAAATTAGGTTGTTGCCATAGCAACATAATAAAATGCAAGCGTATGATTGGTTAGAATTGACTGGTAGGAAATTTTCAAAATAAGTTGCTGAAACATTCATATGTCCTAAAATTTCACTGAAAATAACGAAGCTCTATAATTATGTTTAAAAAAAATTGGTTAAAAAAATGAGAAATGGTGGTGATTGTCAAGTTCAAAACAAGAATGTAGAGTGAATTTGCTTTCATTTTCTTCTGATCAATCGAATCGTATTTTTTTTTCGTTTTTTTCAATCACGTTCATCAACACCCAAATATATGTTAGTGAACCGCCTTATTTTTATATGAAAATTACCCAAAAACTCAATTTTATTTACTTGATGCATAAAATATAAAAGTCATCGAACCTAAATATGATAATTTGGTGATGGAATTTCTAAATGATTTTTTATTTGAAATGAGAAAAAAATGGCAGTTGTTATTTTAGCCACGATTTCTCCATCATGAACTGTTTTTTTAACGATTAGAAAAGCGAGATCCAAAGGTGGTTTTGATAAAGAATTTAAATAATTTGTATGTATGTATTTTACATTCCAACAATCCCAATAACACCGCAATCACACACAATCATTTGGAATATCTCACGTTCTAAAACGCTCTTTGTTTTTAATTTTTTTATCAGACCTCGGACTGAGCTTATCTCTGATAATTGAAGGTAATCACTTCCGATAATGATAATTATCGGAATGAAATTGGTGTGATCCCTTACACCGAAAAAATATAGGGTCATCAAAATAAGGTTGCGTTTTATTTATATTTTTTTAAGAAATATTTGTAGGTATTGATAAAAAATTTACTGAGTTAACGAGTTTTCGCTCCTATTGGCCAGGCGATAGAAAACAAGATTATTATAGAAGGATAATCGGCAGTGGAATTTTTTCAAAGTTTAACAACACGAACATAATATGTTTGTTTACTTAAACAAATCTGTATATTAATGCCTTCTACCACCGCTAGAAGTTTGTAACAAAGCTTTCCTGCTTTCATGACACCCTGTACAGGGTGTTACTTAATGATAGGCCGTAGTTCCAAATACGCATTCCTGAATAAAATTCAAGTGGAAAAGGTCCTGTGTCTGGTTTTCGAGATACAGGGTGTTGATCCTTTTGCCATTTTTTTAACTTTGGCAGAGATCTCCATTGTAACAAGACACTCAATTAGTACCTCGATCAGTACTAACTAGATGATAATAATTATGAGTTTCAGTGGCGTCCAGAGGGACAGTTTTACGAATAGAATTGACAAAAAAATGTGCGCCACTGACTTTTTCTTAATATTTGTTCGTATCTTTCTTCGTTTTTGAAAAAAAAAATAAAATCCACTTTATTTTAACAGTTTTTCGACATCCAATAAAGTAGTTTTAATTTTTTTCTTCGAAAACATCTAAGATACGAGAAAATATCAGGAATCAAAAAAGTTGTATTTGAAACTGATCTATCTAAAAATAAATAAATGTGTCCGATATGGTCTGGTTTTCGACATACGGGGTGTTTCAAAAATTTATCCCTTTTGCCGATTTTGTTGCATTTTGGTTGAGATTATTATTAACAAGATGCTCAATCAGCATTAACTTGATGGTAATAATGAGTTCCAGTGGCGTCAAGAGGGACACATTCACGAAAAATATTGTCAAAAAGAGTGATCTGAAAATTTTCTATTGCATTGAGATTGAGAAGCTAAAAATATAATTTTTCTATGTCTGTCTCTTCAAATATTTTCGTATCCAACTTCGTTTTAGATAAAAATTATAAAAAACACTTAATCTTAACAATTTTTCAATATGCAATGAGGTGGTTTTGTTGTTGTTTTGAAAATATAGAACATTTTTAGAATTAATTTGATTCGTGAAACTCTCCCTGTGGACGCCACTGAAACTCATAATTACCATCTAGTTACAGCTAGTTGAGCGTTTTGTTACAACGAAAAACTACAAAAATTCAACTAAATTGGCAAAAGCAGGGACAAAAAAAACATTGAGATATTAATGATAAGTCCGATTTCTGAAACACCCTGTAAGTCGAAAACCAGACAATTTCGGACAAATTCTTTTTTTTTTTAGAAAGAGCTACATACAACTTTCTTGTCTCTTGATTTTTTTTTTGATCCAGGTTCGTATATTTTTCTTTGTTTTCGAGACAAAAAATCAAAACCACTGCATTGCATGTCGAAAAACTGTTAAGATAAAGTGGTTTTAATTTTTTTCCTCGAAAACGAAGACAAATACGAAAAAATATCAAAAGATAAAAAGGTTGTATCTTCAGCTGCTTTATCTGAAAAAAAAAACTAGAAAAAGTGAGTGGCCCACAGTTTTTGTTAGTACCAATTATTCGTGAATCTCTCCTCGGAACGCCATTGGAATTCATAATTACCATCTAATTAGTGCTAATTTAGCATCTTGTTACAATGAGAGACTCTGCCAAAATTCAAAAAAATCGTCAAAAGGATCTTTGAGAAATTAATAATAAATTCGATTTTTTTCTAAACCTTTCAGACCC
Organism: Orchestes rusci; assembly: GCA_958502075.1. Taxonomy (NCBI): domain Eukaryota; kingdom Metazoa; phylum Arthropoda; class Insecta; order Coleoptera; family Curculionidae; genus Orchestes; species Orchestes rusci. Next base: position 2,471,236 of record OY293309.1, read on the forward strand.
TGTAGCACAAAAACCAGACTATTCAGATGTTTATCAGAACTTTGAATTTGGTTCAGGAATGCGTCTTTGTTACGGCTTATTAATAAGTAACACCCTGTATAGTCAAACTATCATTTATGTTTTGTTTAATCTATTTATCTGACCATGAACTGATTTTATGCAAATTTGCCAAGGCCAAGCATTCGATGGAATTCATAATCCTGTCTGACACTGAAAATACTTAATTATGGGTTAAATGGGCTTCATTTGGGTTAGTTTTGAATGATCAACAACATCAACCAAAAATAACTGAAATGTTACGTTAACGGAAACCACATGCATCAAATCATTATAGAATAAAGAAAAATCAACCAGGCAAATTTTCTATCTACTATCTTTTCGACGTGAATCAACAGAATAATTATTATTGTAACCGTAGAGAAGGTCAAGATCATTGTAATGCATTATTTTCATAATGGACAATTTGCATACATTTTCAAATGACTTACAATTTTATATGGGTACGTATTCTAGACAATATTAGAATATTAGTAAGTCATCAGCGAGTTTTTTTTTCAAAATACCCAAAAATATACTAAACTAGTAGCTGACCCGGCAAATTCCATACTGCCTCATGATCAATAATTAATGTTGTGCTAAATTCGTTCCACAATTTTCTTTTTTTTTTAGTTTCTCTGATGTTTCAGTACTTATTCTGTTATTCGGGGCGCAGACATAACAAACATATCGAAAATGATAAAAATCTTCCCAGTGATTCTTCAGTTAGGATGATATGTTAAATATCTGTCAACATTTCTAGCGTACTTTTTTTGAAATGTTTTAACTGGAAACGTATCTATTGTTACAACACTTCAAATATCAAGTCCCAAATAGAGCCTACATATCTAATTTGAACAAAATCCTTCGAAAAATAACAAAATTAAGCAAACATAACCTCACATTTTTCCAAAAAAAAATTGATCAAATGCCAAATACATACATAATCTAATTTGAACAAAATCCAAAAATTACAAAACTATGCAAACATAACCTCACTTAGACAATTTTTGGTAAATTTCTTGATCAAACCTCAAATTAAAACCTTCATATCTCATTTGAAAAAAATCCTTGGGAAAATAACAAAAATAATAATAATTAATGTTGTGCTAAATGAATTTGTTTCACAATTTTCTTTTTCGGGGCGCAGACATAACAAACATATAAAAAATAATAAAAATCCTCCCAGCAATTCTTCAGTTAGGATGATATGTTAAATATCTGACAACATTTCTAGCTGACCCGGCAAATTCCATGCTGCCTCATAATCAATAAATTTTGTGCTAAATGAATTTGTCTCATAATCTTTCTTTTTTTTATTTTCCGATGTTTTGGTAATTATTTTGTAATTCAGGGCGCAGACATAACAAACATATGAACATCATAAAAATCGTCCCAGTGGTTCTTCAGTTAGAATAATAGGTGTTAAATATCTGACAACATTTCTGGAGTTTTTTTTTAAATGTTTAAACTCTTGCCACAACACTTCAAATCCCAAATGTAATTTGAACAAAATCCTTTGAAAAATAACAGAATCAGGCAAACCTAACCTCTATTGGTCAATTTTTGATAAATTTCTTGATCAAACTCCTAATTAGAACCCACTGTATTGGCCATCGACCTGAAATTCGAGAAAACTTTGGTCCCACGTCAATTATCAATATAATCATTCTCATTTTTGAAGAAATCTTGAAAAATGGGTGATTTTTGCCAAGTTACAATTTATATCTGGACTATTCTTTGTTCAATTATTGTGAAATTTTCAGGAAGTACATAATGTTTGCTCTTCGAATGGTGCTAGCCATTTTTTTATCAAAAACTACACGGAAAAAAATTTTAAGTTTTTTGTTGGACGTGAAAAAAAGGCACTAAACAATTTTTTTTAAAAATCGCTAGGACACGCAGACTGACTAATGAATTGAAGTTTTCAAATGCACAATCAGCTCTTTGTTAACAAATGTAGGGTCAAAACTATGCAAACATAACCTATATCGTAGCGTTCGTTCTACGAGACGGACGTGTTGATAAGAAGCTCTTATATTTTGTTGATTTTCACTAGTGAAAACTAGTTACAAAACCGTGATTTTCTCAGTGAATGTTCAGTTTCTCGTGTAGAATCGAACTGGATATTTTTGAAAAGTCACCAATGACTCATTCTGTGGAAACTTGAAAATACAGTGAGGACAATAGCTAAAACCTTTATCAGTACTAGAATAAACAAATCTCGTGGGCCTGATGGCCAACGAGATTGTAGAGATGGATTCAGTGGACATTCCGGGTAGTAATAATTGTTTCAAGTGTAAAGGTGTGTTCGAGGACTTGAAAACTGTTATACAGTGTTTATCATGCAAGAACTTCTATCATGGCAAGTGTGAAGGTATTGAAGAACTCAGAGGCTTTCATATGAAGAAATTATCATGGAGATGCAAACAATGTTTGGAGTCAACCAGTGATAATAAGAATGAAGGGATGGTGGAGAAAAACGTGGCTGGTAGAGCCAGAAAAAGGAGTCGAGTTGATGATTGCATTGATGCAGGGATTGAGGGAATCAACGATGTTCTCAGATTGATTTTGAAAAACACAAGTGAACTAAACGAGAAGGTGGATCAATTACTTGCTGAAAATAAGTTCCTCAAGGAAAAAATAGCGAATTTGGAAGAATCAAAACCAGCTAGTGCCGCTATTTCAAGTGTAGCAACAACATCATATGCGTCAGTTGCGTCTAGCCAACCAAATAACACAAAAGTTTTATTGATAAAACAAAAAGGCAAAAAGAAAGACGTAATTCAAGTCAAAAAAGACTTACGAGAAAAAGTGAACCCTGTAGAACTTGGAATCGGAGTGAGTATGGGGCGTACAACAAGGGATGGAGGACTTATACTCAGCTGTACGAACGAAAAAGAAATAACTACTGTCCAATCAACAATCCAAAATAAGCTTGGGGAAGACTACGAGGTTGATCGGCCTAGAACCCATGAGCATCGTATTAAAGTAGTGGGAATTGATGAAGAAGAACAGGCTACTACAGATGAAAATATAATAGATCGGGTGATGAAACAAAATGATTTAGATTCTGCGGATAAAAATCTGAAATTAAAATTATTAAGAAGAACCAATGTGACGAATAAGAAATTCAATATTGTTTTTGAAGTCGACTCTACCACTTACACCTCGTTTATTAATAAAGAACGTATGAATCTGGGATGGAACCGATATCGTGTGTACAATGACTACGGAATAATAAGATGTTTTAAATGTAATAAATTTGGCCATTTCCAAAAGGATTGCAGTCATACCCAAAAAATATGTGCAAGATGTACTGGACCACATGATGTTAAGGAATGTAAAGAAACTGAGGTGAGGTGTAGTAATTGTGTTTCGTCAAATGAAAAATTTGGAATGGGTTTAAATACAAATCATACAGTTTGGGATGTTTCAAAGTGCGAATCTTACAAGCGAATCGAGAAAATGAGAAGAAATAAATTCATACAATAGCAATTAGACTCAAATTTAGCATTAAACTCCAGTATAGTCTATTTTAACTGTCAGGGGTTCTTGAACAATAAGGACGACATCATATTGTTAGTGAATGATTGGAAGCCGAAGTTGATATTATTGTCTGAAACCCATGTTTCTGCTGATATAGAGTACGTTGAATTGAAAATCGGTGGATATAGACTGGAACAGTGTGTGACAAATAATAGGAGGACGGGGGGTGTTTTAGCGTTTATAAGGGACGATGTTAAATACAAGACTGTTACTGTGCAATGTGTAGAAAATTTCGTGTGGTTATTGTCAATTAAATTATCCTTGTCTAAGGTAACTTACTTGATAACCGTTTTGTATCATCCACCTCAGACTGAGAACGTGAAATTTGTGGACTATTTTAATGATTACGTTGATCGTGTTGCTATGTTTGAAGGTATTAACATAATAGTGGGAGACTTTAATTTTGATCTTTCAAAGCCCTCTTTCTATGGTGAAAAAATATTGGACTGTGTTTATTTAAATGGACTTTCTCAAATTGTTAACTCTCCTACACGTGTTACAAGCAAAAGTGAGACAATTATTGATTACATTATTACTAATAACAGGCATTTATCGTTCAACGTTCATTTGACACCCAGGATTGGCGATCACTGTATATTGTCTATACACCCCGAGTCCGCACCCAATTCAACTACCGAGGTAACAGTGTATTGTAGATCAATGAAGACCTATAGTACGGACCACATACAGGAGTATTTTTTGAATACGACATGGAATAACGACAGTGGAGATGTGGATCTATTGGCCAATACATTTGTGAGTAGTATTGAATATATTTTGAATATTATGTGCCCGAGACATAAAAAGGTAGTTAGGTCGCGATTTTTAAATAAACCTTGGATCACAGATAGTATAAGAGACA